>CM066162.1:54600044-54880044 GCA_033629205.1 Lithocarpus polystachyus | reverse complement strand
TTGCTTGTCCAACCGATCCCGAATCTCATTAAACACCACGTTCATGCGTTCAAATTGTTGTTGCATAGCCTGCAACATGATGGATGACTCTTCCCCTCCTTCCTTATTTGATGTTTCACCCTTGCAAGACATACTTTTAAAATTACAGAGAAATGTTAGAAATAATTCCTTACAACACTCCCTCACATGTTTGCACTCAGATTATGTCACTCCCACTCGTGTTTCACTCTTAAATTGGCTTTTTCCCGATATTAGTCTCACACTCTTTTGCCTTTTTCCACTCGTAGCTTCCCCTTTTCAGTTCTGCAATAAACTAATAAACTTGATCAAGAAATTCAACTTGTAGTATTAAAAAAAATACCAATGGCAAGAAAATATGATAGAAATCAAAGAAAATAGGAAAAAGGAAAACAATATTTTGGTCTAAGAGAATTGAAACTAATTTTTTTTTTTCTTTTTCTATTCTGAATTCTTTTTTTTTTCTTTTTTTTTTTTCACGATTTTTTTTTTCTAGGAGCTTGGTGCACGATTTTAACCTAGTGCACGTCACAAAACAAGAACGAGGAACAAAGAACACAAAAGGAACAAGATATAGGATGATAACAGGAAACAAAAAATAAAAGGATAGAAAACTGATTTTAGAACCTGAGCTCTGATACCAAATGATGCGAACCTCAATCGACTCGCTTTGAGACCCAACACACAATATTGGAATATTGCCCAAGAAGGCTAAAATTTAGATTTTGATAGAAACCCTGACCCAACGTTTATAAGTGAAACGCGAACCAAAGGTATAAGTAACAGACCTTGACCCAATGATTATAATTGAATCACGAACCAAAGGTATAAAGTTTGAACGCCACAAGGAAGAATCGCTGATAAGTTCACAGTTCTTGAAGAACCAAAGAGAAGAGCAAAGCCTCACCTTTTTCAGATTTTTATTCAATAATCCTCTCTATTACAATGAGTGGATGCGATTTATAAGACATGACTGAATGTAGAAAATATAAAAACGTACTAAATAATAAAACCCTAAATAAAAGCTGATTTGGTCTGAAAATAGTAGATCCAAAATAGGAAAATAGCTAAAAAACGTTCTAAATAATAAAAGCCTAAAATTAAGGTAGATCTGGTTCAAAATTAGAAGATCTAAATTAGGAAAAATATCTATTAACTGATTTGGAGCTGGAAAGTCAATCAGCCATTAATCCACATCATTTTAGCTTTTCAATGGAGACTATGATTACATCATAAGCTATCTTCCATAAATGCATCATGCATAGGAAATTATGATAATGCTGAATCGAAACATATTTATGTACTTCAGCTCCTTTAAGCATTATGTCCAAAATTATTTCTTAGTTAATGTGATTCACTTAAAATTGTAGCTATAGAACAAAATTTTGACAACTTTATTTTGAGATTATGAATATAATTACAGGGACATTATATTTTGCATCCATAACCATATAATATGGAACCCATAAAACATACTATACTAGGTGCAACGACAACCCAATTCATGTCAATAATTCCTTGGTAGCAAGTTTATTATAAACACATTAATTGATTGAAAAATATTCTCATTATTAGTGTTATCATGATAACTCTTATCATACACTAATAATATGCCGTATTAACTTTAGCCTCTAAGTAATAATGACATAGCTCCTTTGGGAGGTTAACATTACACTTTGTCTAGTGTACACCATTATCTAGAATCATGTGTAGCCACATTTCATCTCTGTTATCTTGTTTAAACTTGTAGTACCATGAAACAAAACACACTCCTTTGGGATCGTGAGGCATATACACCAAGACGAGGTGCTTGTTCACACTACTTTAAATGGGTAAGTTCAATCTTGTAGCACTATGAAGTAAACACCTTCCTTTGGGATCGCGAGGCATATATGCCAAGACGAGGTGCTTATCCACACTACTTTGAACCGATAATGGAGGCCGTGAGATCCAATCCTTGTATCTTTCTCCCACTAGAAATTTTAAAACAAGTGGATTATCATGAAATCATTGTGATCTAATCACAATTGTAACCCTACACATCAGATGTGTTTAATTGTTAAATTCAATGTGATGTTACTAAGTCACGTCACAATAGCGTAATGAACATTCACGCAATCACAAAGAAGTTTAACCTTGTAATCTGTAAAATAAATACCCTCCGCATGGAATGCAAGACTCAAAGTCAAGACATGGTATCTATTCACATTACAATAAACTTAACAAAAGGGTTATTTCAGCACTCCCACTCATTATTTGGATTTTTCTTTAAATAATTGTTATCTCATCACAACTAATAACCTTGTACTTATTGAATACTCTAATCTCATTAGAATCACTAACAAAAATGGAAGTCCTAAACTATTTAGGATTCCTTAAACACCAATGAATCAAAAATTAGTTATATAGAATTCTATCCTTAATTCACTAAATAAAAGATTCTAATCTCATTAGAAACTATATACCTTTTAATTAGAATTTTAATCTCATTAAAAACCTTTGATAATGCTGAGACAATTAGTAGGCTGAACGCTTCGGATTTCAGTGATCTAAGGCTTGAAAAGAACAAACAATCAAAGGAGACCGGGGTTGACCGGCCTAAAATCCTCCGATGACGAAGTTAGTTTCTTTCTTCAAAATCTAGAATTTAAAGTTCAGAGAATTCCGTAAAAAAGAATGTATAACTTACCTTTATTTGTTGGAGAGGAGTGTTTTTATAGTGTTGTGGAAGCGGTTATTTGTTTTGTAATTTCCCCCACATTTGTGGAGGTAAGTTAGTTTCTTCCAACTCCTTATAACTGTTATAGAAATTCTCTCTCATTTTTCTTAACTGTTTTGGTGTGTTCAACGTTCTGATGGGAGGTTACAATCCACGTGGCAAGGTTCGATTCATACAGACGAACCTTGCACTGAGGATCGTCCATGTTTGGACGACCCTATGTGGACGAGCTTCACTTAGAAGCCTAGATGATAATGGGTTGATAGGTTATCACCATGGCGCCCTGAATCTAACAGACGACTGCTCAAGGACAGATTTGAGCTTCGTGAAGGCTTGTCCATGGACGAGCCACACTTGTATCCTCATCAGTTGCCCCTTTGTCATTGAGTTGTTCGTCCTAAGAACGTATTCTTCTTCTTCTTCTTTTCTTTTCTTTTTTTGTTTTTGGCGTGCGGTTCAACTAGGTGTGTTTTAATCATGGCTTTTTGCTTTTCAAGGCAGATGCCACATGGCTCATCCTGGTTGGTCACATCGCTTCGATCGTTGAACCTTGTTGCCTATAAATAGTAGAATTCCTCTCCTACCCTTCTCATTTCAAAAAATTTTCCTTGATCTGTGTCGTCTAGAGCCTCGTTTAGAAGTCTCTTTGCATTTATAGTCCTCTTTCGTCTAGAGCCAGGTATTTTCTCCTCTCTCATCTTTAGGTTTTCCTTTAAGCTTTCAATAAAATGTCTGAAACCGTTATCTCCTCGTCTAGTAATAGCATAGAAAAAGCTATAGACGAGTATCACGACACTACCAGCTATAGCAGCTCTGACAATAGTACAAGTAACAGTGGTAGTGGGGGGAGTTCCACATAGGAGGGATACACTTCTGGTGTCCCCAAAGTCCCTTTAGAGGTTCTTCAAGAACAACTTAGGAAAGCTTCTGGGTCCCAGGTTGGCACCTTGTCCAATGTCCCTTCGTCTAGTCCTTTGGACGAGGTGGAGATTGTTTACAGCTGTGCAGTGGGTGTTTTTTCCAAAACAAATGAACAAAGGCTTAATAACCTTAGGTTGTGGTACCAAATCCTTGATGAGCTTAAACCTAGGTTGCCCGTCCGTAGAGAGTGGTCTTGCAACCCGCATTTTGGGATAGGTGTTTATGAAGCTTATTTTTTAGGGGGTCTTAGGTTGCCTTTGAATGCTTTTGCCAGAGAGTTACTTGTTAGGATAGGTTTAGGAATTTGTCAATTTAACCCAAATGCATGGAGATTGATTATTTCTATGCAAATTTTGTGGAGGGAAGTATTTGGAGGGGATCGTCCTCTCACAGTGGATGAGTTTCTCTTTTGCTACAAACCCTCAAAAATAAATCAATCCTTGGGCTTCTATCAGTTCATAGTTAGGGGCTCAAATTGTAGGTTAATCAAGTCCCCATCCTCGTCTGACAGAAACTGGAAGACAGAATTTTTCTTCGTCTCTGGTTTCTGGGCTGGAAACCCTGTGGACGTTGGCAGAGACATTTTTGCCCCTTATACCGGGGATTTAGGGAACCTTCATCCTGAAGGTATGGCCCTTTCCTTTCTTTTTTATTTATTTATTTATTTATTTATCATTTTTATCACTTAGGTGTCTAACCTTTATCCACTTAGTTTTTTATAACTGTTGGACGACCTTCGTTGAGTAAGTTCTACTGTGACCGCGTCCATAGGGCTCGATTGCACGTTGAAAGGGATTTCTATTCCTTGGTTACCCTTAGACGTTTAGCTAAGTAGGGACTTGGTCCAGAACCGTCCAACGAAGCTATTGCGCACGAGGTTACAGTTCATAGACGTAAGTTTGGACTTAAGACAAATATTATATATGTTATATTTTTCTGATTTAGTTTTAATTTTCATTTCATTGTTTTGTAGGAATGACAACCATGAAAGAGAATAAGGGAAAGGAACCTATGGACGAGGGGAGCCATCCTGAGATCCAATCCCAAGTTCGTCCTTCCACTGGGGATAAGAGGAAATCGGTTTCTAAAAACCTTGACCTGGGAAATCTGCCCAGTCGTCGAGGCAAGAAACCTAAGCATAGGTAGTCTCAGATTGTCAAGCCTACTCCCGTTCCGTCCCAAACTCCCGTCCAGATACTTGATATAGATGCGTCTCCAACCGAGATTACCCCGTCCAAAACTCCTCCGTCCAAGTCAGCTGCGCCTGCCTCGTCCCAGCCTTCTCAAAGGATTCCCATAAATCTCATTGAAAGTGAAGACTTGCTTGGGGACGTTTTAAGAAGGTTGTGTCTGATGAGGACATAGCTGTGTGCTATGACATGTCCTTAAAGGACTTTGAACACTCTGGTGTCCATGATCTTTTTAAGGTACATAATTTCATTTTTGTGTCATCTGAACTACTTTATGCTTTTCCTCGCCTAACCTTTGTTTTATCCTTACCTATTTGTAGGCAATGTCAAAATTCATCGCGGCGTCCAGGCAGGCCACTGAATTGGACAAGACGAGGATCTTGTTGGAGACAAGGGTTCAGGAGGTGAAGGACGAGTGTAAAAGGTGGATTGAGGTGGCGGCCAAGTCCAAGGATGAGGTTAGGGAGCTGCAAAACCATGTTGAGAAACTGAAGGCTGACATTATAGAGAAGGATACTCGACCTGGACCACTGAATGTAACTTAAGTACATTTATCTCGTCCAGAGTTTTAGGATGACCTCATGAACAAGTTACTTCATTAGTTTCTATTTTATACAAGGGTTTTTGGACGTAGGTCGTGTTAGGATATGTGCCCTTAAATCCTATTGTATGATGCTATGTATAATATTATGTATGACATTATTTGAGAAATGATGTATGACTTAATATTATGTTTAATAAAGTTGTTTTATTCTTATCTAAAATAATGGTAACATGAATATTCGGACATTATCAAATAGTCCATGAGATGCATAGTATGTGATTTATGTGAAAAGTCACAGAAGATATAGATCACAAGTTCTTTGTAAACTCAGAATTTTGGTTCGTAGTCGGTGATGAAATTGGGCATTTCATCTGCGAAGACTATAACATATTAACTACGATGATTTGTCTTGATCATGGAAATGGTGATTTCTAGTTAATATGTTGATATGTTTTAAGAGTTAAGACATATTGAACTGGACCGCTGTGAGATTTATTATTCTCCTAACGACTGTCAATTGAATAATAAATCTCACGACTTGTATTCACATGAACTCTTAATCCTGAGAGAATAATGGACCTGATCATGAAATGTAGGTTGCTTTGATATATCAGGAGTGAGATCTAAAGTAACAGTCAAAACCTCAGTATGTTGGGCAGCCACATTTAGTGTTGATGGAACATATATTCTCAAGATGGAATTCATAGTCTCTTAACGGAGATATAAAATATTCCCTTGAGATAAGTTTAATGGGTACAGTTATTCAGAGAGTTAGGCCTAACCACTTTAGTAAGACTAAAGTATATATTTATGAAATTGGATTTCATAAATATATGGTGAATAACTTAAAAGGATTAAACCGGGTACTCAAGAATTAAGATGTAGTAATTTACAAAGTGGCAGTCTATATTCATGACTTTGTATTACTACGAATATTTTATGAAGGGGTTGCATGTATAATAAAGTCTTGGGATATAATTTATTAATAAGGCCTAGAGTGCAATTATATTTATATAGTGATATTAAATATAATTAATGGTAACTTTGGACTTATCAAGAGTTGACAGAAAAGCCCAAGGCCCATTGGAGCTAGTGTCTTATTTGTTCCCTTTTGGTCCCACTCCAAGCCACACACTAAAGCCCAATTGGGAAGGCCCAAAAGGCTAGCCCAATTAGATAATCAGTTATGTGGAGAGAAACATACAGAATTTTATGTAGAATAAAATGGTTTGTATGTGTATGGTAATGAAAATAAGGAAGAGAGACACTCTTTCATATTCTCTCTAGAAACATAGAACTGATTGAGAGACCACACATCTTGGGCATCGAGTGGAATTGGAGTGAAGATTGAAAGTATTCCCGAGTACTTCTTCATTCGATTTTGAAATTCACCGCATCAAGGTACACTCTCTTGTTCTTATATTCTGAAACTTACATAGTGAATGTTATCAATTGCGAATGAAGTAGATCCGTTTATTTTCCGCTGCGTATGTTTTGTATTCGATGCAAACACGATTATTACCCAACATTGGTATCAGAGCGGTCTTCATTTCGAATTGTATAACATGTTTTGTGCGTTTTGGAATTAGAGATTATAGTTTCAAGTTGATAGATTTCTGCATGGTCGTTGAAACTATGGTTTGATATAAACTGATATTGATGTTATGATGTTGTTTAAATATGAATTTAAGAATGTTAAATTGATCTTTAAGGCTATAGCATCAATAGATTTCAGTTTTGATATCAATCTCTGTCTATCATTTTCGTATGATGGTTGTTTGTTCATGCAAAACGGTTGAAAACTGCTTTAGAGAAATTCTGGAAATTCGAGTTTCACGAGTTTCGATCGATCGAGATTTGCTTTCGATCGATCGAGTGAAACAGAGACTTATCCTTTTGAATTGATTAATATTCGATTGCTAGTCGATCGATCGAATTTTATTTTCGGTCGATCGAGAGGCGATCGAGTATCAATCGAATCAGACAGAAGGTTTAGTTCGAATTGTTTAATTTTTTCGATCGATCGAGGGGCACATTCGATCGATCGAAAGAAAGAAAATCAGAATTTTTTCTAAGTGCAAGGTTGTGTATAATTAGTTTATGCATGTTTATAAGATAAAAACCTTTAATTTAAAATATCTAGTGGGAGAGAGATACAAGGGTTGGATCTCACAGCCTTCATTGTTGGTTCATAGTAGTGTGAAATATATATTTTGTCTTAGCTTCGAGCTTTGCATTCCATGCGGAGAATATGTATTTCATGGTCCTACAAGATTGAATTTCTTGGTTTATAGTGGTTTGATCAAACACCTTGTCTTAGCTTCGAGCTTTGCATTCCATGCGGAGGGTGTTTTGTATCATGGTACTACATGATAAGCCTGTTAAGGGGATGAAATGTGGCTACACATGATTCTAGACAATGGTATACACTAGACTAAATATTATAGTATCCTCTATGCTGAGTTCTTGCTATAATCATTTAGAGGCCAAATGTATAACGGCATATTATTAAGTGTTTGATAAGAGTTATCATGATAGCACTAATAATGAGAGTAGTTCTCAATCAATTATAGTATTTAATATTCACTCTATGTTGAGAGATATTGAGTATGGGATTGGGTTGTCGTTGCATATATTATATTATGGTTTTATTAAGGTTCCATAGTATATGTTTATATGCTAAATTGATAATGTCCAGTTTACTTGTTATATTCATGTTTATTATTTCAGATTTGAACATGGCATCATTTAGCCCACTTGTTAGCATTCTTAATCAAAACAAACTGACTGGAACTAATTATGTTGACTGGAAAAGAAACTTGGACATAGTTCTCACAGCTGAAGAGCACAAATATGTGCTTACTCAACCATGTCCTAGCTTTCCTTCATTAGATGCTCCTCCTGAGGAAAAACAACGATATGATCGTTGGCAGAAATCTAATGAAATGGCCAAGTGCTACATCCTAGCGTCCATCTCAAATGTTCTACAGCATCAAATGCAGGATGTAGAACTAGCTTCGGACATTATGCAAAGTCTGAAAGAGATGTTTGGTGAGCAAGGCCGTTCTGCAAGGCAAGAAACCATGAGACAAATTTATAATACCAAAATGGCTGAAGGTAGTTCAGTGAGAGAACATTGTCTTACAATGATCTCTAATCTGAATACTTTAGAAGTTTTGGGTGCCGACATTGATGGAGAATCCCAAGTGGATATGATACTCCAGTCACTACCGGAGTCATTCGAGGAATTCAGACTTAACTATAACATGAACAAAAAGATTTATTCTTTGTCTGAATTAATGAATGAGTTGGTAGCGGCGGAAGGCATCCTTGGTACTTCTAATGTTGAAACCTATGTGGGTGAAGCTTCTACTTCTCAGCCTAAGTCGAAAGGCAAGGGTAAGAAGAAGAAGAAGAAGGACTTCACTAAGCAAGAGGGTAAACAAATTGTCTTAGGGGTTGCCGACAAAGGAAAGAAGCTGAAAGGAAAATGTTTCCATTGTGGTGAAAAAGGACATTGGAAGAGAAATTGTCCAAAGTTCAAGGCTGCCAATAAGGGTATGAAAATTTCATTCCTTCTTGAAATATGTTTGGTACAAAATCCCACGGATTCCTGGTGTGTGGATTCAGGTTGTACTAATCATATCTGCAATTCTTTGCAGGGGTTCCAGGAGACCAAAAGACTTAAAGAAGGAGAGTTGTTTCTGATCTTGGCTGATGGGAGTAGGATTCCAGTTGTAGCTATTGGAGTTTTTAATTTATGCTTTGATACTAGAGTTTTAATATTGCAAGACTGTCTGTATGTACCTAATGTTCGTAGGAATTTAATTTCTGCAACTTATTTAGGTAAGAGTGGATATTGTGTTATCCTTAAAGACAATGTTGTAATAAAGAAGGGTAAAACATTTATCTGTTCTGGCAATATTATGGATGGTCTTTATATTTTAACTCCGGATAAGCATGAATTGTATAATTCTGAATTAGATAATAACTCTTATGTAAAATCATTAAAGAGAAAGTTTCCTTCTACTAATGATGCATATCTTTGGCACTTGCGTTTGGGTCATATTAATCCAAACAGAATTCAAAGACTGATCAAAGATGGTCTCTTAGAGCCATTGGACTTTGATGAATTTCCAATTTGTGAATCTTGTTTGGAAGGCAAAATGACCAAACGACCTTTTAATGCAAAAGGTAGAAGAGCCCAAGAGTTGCTAGAATTAGTTCATACGGATGTTTGTGGTCCTATGTCAACCCAAGCAAGAGGTGGCTATGAGTATTTCATTACATTCACTGATGATTACTCTAGATTTGGTTATGTGTACCTAATGAAACGGAAGTCCGAAGCCTTTGAAAAGTTCAAAGAGTTTAGGGCTGAAGTTGAGAATCAATTGGGTAAACGCATAAAGGCCATTCGATCTGATCGTGGTGGCGAATACCTTCTTGGGGATTTCAAGGATTACTTAACTCAAAATGGGATCGTATCCCAATTGACTGCACCTGGAACTCCACAACAAAATGGTGTAGCGGAAAGAAGGAATAGGACTCTTTTAGATATGGTTAGGTCCATGATGAGTTATTCGACTCTACTAATTTCTTTTTGGGGATATGCCTTAAATACTGCAATGTATCTTCTGAATTTAGTACCTTTGAAGTCTGTTCCTAAAACACCTGTAGAGTTGTGGAATGGGCGTAAGCCTAGTATGAGACATCTCCATATTTGGGGTTGTCCAGTACATGTGTTAAAAGGAAAGTCTGACAAGTTACAGTCTAAAACAGAAGTGGTATTCTTTGTAGGGTATTTAAAAGGAACTGCTGGAGGTTTATTCTATAGTCATAAAGATAACAAAGTTTTTGTTAGTACAAATGCTAAATTCTTAGAACATGACTATATGAATGATTTCACTCCTAGAAGTAGAGTTGTCTTGGCTGAAATGAATGAACCTCTAATTGAACAACCAATGGTTGAAACTAGGGATGATGTGGCTGTATTGGATACACCACAAGATACTACTCATGAGATGTCTAGTACACAGTTGCCTCGTCGTAGTGGGAGGAATGTTAGGCCACCTATAAGATTCATAGGTCTTGGAGAGACTTATGAGGCTATCTCAGAGGAGGCTGAAACTGATCCTTACACTTATGAAGAAGCAATGAATGATATAAATGCACATCATTGGGTCCAAGCTATGAAATCAGAATTAGATTCCATGTATTCCAATCAAGTTTGGGATCTTGTAAAGGCGCCTAACGGCATTAAACCTGTTGGTTGCAAATGGGTTTACAAGAGGAAGAGAGGGATAGATGGAAAGGTTGAAACCTTTAAAGCAAGGCTAATGGCAAAAGGGTATACTCAAAAAGAAGGTATCGATTATGAGGAAACTTTTTCACCAGTAGCAATGCTTAAATCTATCAGAATTCTCTTATCCATTGCTGCTCATTATGATTATGAGATTTGGCAAATGGATGTCAAGACTGCATTTCTTAATGGCAACCTTGAAGAGGAAATCTATATGAAGCAACCAGAAGGTTTCATAGCAAAGAACCAAGAGCATATGGTATGCAAGTTGAATAGGTCCATTTATGGACTTAAGTAAGCATCTAGGTCATGGAACATAAGATTTGATCAAGCAATCAAATCATTTGGTTTTGAACAAAATCTTGATGAACCATGTGTGTACAAAAGACATCAAGACAAAGTAGTAATGTTCCTAGTGCTTTATGTTGATGATATTCTACTCATTGGAAAAGATGTAGGGGTCATGTCATCAGTAAAGGTTTGGTTGTCAAGCCAATTTGATATGAAGGACTTGGGTGAGACTAATTTTATTCTAGGGATCAAGCTTTGGCGAGATCGTAAGAATAAGATGCTAGGCTTATCACAAGCTGGATATATAGATAAGGTTCTAGAACGGTTTAGCATGCAAAACTCCAAGAAAGGATTACTTCCTTTCAGACATGGAGTTCCTCTGTCTGATGACCAAAGGCCTAAGACTCAAGAGGAAGTAGATATGATGAGACAAGTTCCTTATGCTTCTGCAGTAGGAAGTCTCATGTATGCCATGCTTTGTACTCGACCGGATATCTGTTTTTCAGTTGGCATGGTCAGCCGATATCAATCAAATCCAGGACCACAACATTGGCAAGCTGTAAAGCATATTCTCAAGTATCTACGGAGAACGAGAGATTATATGCTTGTTTATCGTTGTGAGGATTTGATTCCCGTTGGCTATACAGATTCAGATTTTCAATCAGATCTAGATTTCAGAAAGTCCACGTCAGGATGTGTTTTCACCTTGGGAGGTGGAGCCATAAGTTGGAGGAGTGTTAAGCAATCTTGTATTGCGGACTCCACCATGGAAGCTGAATATGTTGCTGCTTGTGAGGCGGCAAAGGAAGCTGTTTGGCTCAAGAAATTCCTTTCTGATCTTGGTGTAATAAGAATGGAGCAAGTTCCTATCACATTGTTTTGTGACAATAGTGGAGCGGTTGCACAATCCAAAGATCCAAGGAATCACAAGAAAGGAAAGAACATTGAGAGAAAGTACCACATCATTCGAGACATTGTTACTCGTGGAGATGTGGTGGTTGCAAAGATTGAAAGTGCGAATAATCTAGCAGATCCCTTTACCAAAGCCTTGCCTCAAAGGACCTTCGAGTCACATTTGGAGGGAATGGGAGTTAGATTAGTGCACAATAGTCTTTAGGGCAAGTGGGAGATTGTTAGGATATGTGCCCTTAAATCCTATTGTATGATGCTATGTATAATATTATGTATGACATTATTTGAGAAATGATGTATGACTTAATATTATGTTTAATAAAGTTGTTTTATTCTTATCTAAAATAATGGTAACATGAATATTCGGACATTATCAAATAGTCCATGAGATGCATAGTATGTGATTTATGTGAAAAGTCACAGAAGATATAGATCACAAGTTCTTTGTAAACTCAGAATTTTGGTTCGTAGTCGGTGATGAAATTGGGCATTTCATCTGCGAAGACTATAACATATTAACTACGATGATTTGTCTTGATCATGGAAATGATGATTTCTAGTTAATATGTTGATATGTTTTAAGAGTTAAGACATATTGAACTGGACCGCTGTGAGATTTATTATTCTCCTAACGACTGTCAATTGAATAATAAATCTCACGACTTGTATTCACATGAACTTTTAATCCTGAGAGAATAATGGACCTGATCATGAAATGTAGGTTGCTTTGATATATCAGGAGTGAGATCTAAAGTAACGATCAAAACCTCAGTATGTTGGGCAGCCACATTTAGTGTTGATGGAACATATATTCTCAAGATGGAATTCATAGTCTCTTAACGGAGATATAAAATATTCCATTGAGATAAGTTTAATGGGTACAGTTATTCAGAGAGTTAGGCCTAACCACTTTAGTAAGACTAAAGTATATATTTATGAAATTGGATTTCATAAATATATGGTGAATAACTTAAAAGGATTAAACCGGGTACTCAAGGATTAAGATGTAGTAATTTACAAAGTGGCAGTCTATATTCATGACTTTATATTACTACGAATATTTTATGAAGGGGTTGCATGTATAGTAAAGTCTTGGGATATAATTTATTAATAAGGCCTAGAGTGCAATTATATTTATATAGTGGTATTAAATATAATTGATGGTAACTTTGGACTTGTCAAGAGTTGACAGAAAAGCCCAAGGCCCATTGGAGCTAGTGTCTTATTTGTTCCCTTTTGGTCCCACTCCAAGCCACACACTAAAGCCCAATTGGGAAGGCGCAAAAGGCTAGCCCAATTAGATAATCAGTTATGTGGAGAGAAACATACAGAATTTTATATAGAATAAAATGGTTTGTATGTGTATGGTAATGAAAATAAGGAAGAGAGACACTCTTTCATATTCTCTCTAGAAACATAGAACTGATTGAGAGACCACACATCTTGGGCATCGAGTGGAATTGGAGTGAAGATTGAAAGTATTCCCGAGTACTTCTTCATTCGGTTTTGAAATTCACCGCATCAAGGTACACTCTCTTGTTCTTATATTCTGAAACTTACATAGTGAATGTTATCAATTGCGAATGAAGTAGATCCGTTTATTTTCCGCTGCGTATGTTTTGTATTCGATGCAAACACGATTATTACCCAACAGGTCGTCCCCCCTTTTAATTAATTAATATGTGTTTGTTTCCTTTATCTTTTCTTTTATTCAGTAAAAATGTTGTATGGGCGAACTCATTTCATATCCCAGATCGTATGATCTTAACCATGACTTGTCCATGGTTAGAATTTGTTCATGTTAAGCTTTATTCTTTGAATTTAAGTACAGCTTGTCCATGGATGTCATTTTTGTTAGCCTAATGTAAAATTAACTCAGCATCCCTCCTCATCAATTAGTTGGATGATTCCATGCTCGTCTTTAGGGAGGTTGCTAATTCTCTTTAAAATTCAACTTTTTACTCGTCCAAAGATTGGACTATTTTAGTTGACGTCCTATTCTGTGGACTTCGTGCGCGCATTTCTTCATCCATGGCTGGACTGAGCATTCCTCGTCCATGGCTGGTTTTTTTTTTTTTTTTTTTTTTTTTTAAGGCTTCAACTCGTCTCTTGTTTGAACGAATATGCCTTGTTTTTGCTTTATCCTTATCTTAAGGAAAGCTTAGACGTTTTATCCCTTCGTCTAGAGATTTTTATTCGTCTTTAGACCTTAGCTTTTTTGTAGATGAAGTTATGGAGAAGATTCTTACATCACATGCATTTGAAAATCCAAACCTCATAATATATAAACTTTCTTACATCACATGGATTTGAAAATCCAAACCATTCTTCATAATATATAAACATTGTCCACAAGTATGGCACATGCTTTAGGAGCTAGTGCCTTATTCAGTTAAGCATCTAAGTCCGTGACTTCGTCCATAGTTAATTTAAAACTAAACATTCTTAAGGAATTAAAACATAACATATAATGCTAACAACACATGCAACTAAAATGAGCTTTGACTCGTTTAGGACGAAAGGCCTCGTCTAAGACAATGTTCGTCTAGGCTATCACTGATAATACCTTCTTAGGTGTTCAACATTCCAAGGGTGTTCCAACTTTCTCCCGTCCAGGGCTTCCAAGTAATATGACCCTTGTCGTTTACAATTGATAACTCTGTAGGGTCCTTCCCAATTGGGTCACAATTTCCCATGAGCTGGGTTCCTGGTTGCTAGAGAGATCCTTTTCAGGATGAGGTCCCCTACGTTAAAACGTCTAGGCTTCACCATTGCATCATATTGTTTGGACATGAGGTTTTTATACCTTGCTGTCCTTTGCTCCATATCCGTCCTTACCTCATCTATAAGATCAAGATTAAGGCACAGTTGATCTTCGTTATCCTCGCCTTGGTACTTCATCACTCTATGACTGGCAATGTGAATTTCCTCAGGTATCACTACTTCACTTCCATAGGCTATTTTGAAAGGAGTCTCCCCCATAGGGGTTCTCACAATCGTTCTGTACGTCCACAGAACACTAGGTAGCTCATCTGGCCATACCCCCTTTGCCCCTTCAAGCTGAGTCTTGACGATTTTCAACAAGGATCGATTTGCTATTTCTGCCTGACCGTTTGCTTAAGGGTGGGCGGGTGAGGAGTAATGATTTTGAATTCCAAAATATTCGCAGAAATCCCTGAAAAGTGCATTATCAAATTCTCGTCCGTTGTCTGATACCAGCACTCTGGGCACTCCGAACCTACAAACGATATTTTTCTAGACAAATTTCTTGACATTTTGTTGCGTGATTTTTGTTAAGGGTTCTGCTTCTACCCACTTAGTGAAGTAGTCAATCCCAACTACCAAAAATTTCATCTGTCTGGTTCCAAGTGGAAATGGACCCAAGATATCCAATCCCCACTGTGCAAAGGGCCATGGGGCCATCATTGGAGTGAGATACTCCACTGGTTGTCGGGGGATGTTGCTGAAGCATTGACATTGGTCACATACCTTGACATAAGCCTTCGCATCTGCTTGAATAGTTGGCCAATAATATCTTGCACGGACGACCTTTTGGACCAATGCTCTTGCCCCTGAATGGTTACCACATGCTCCTTCATAAATCTCTTTCAACACATAGTTTGCCTCATCTGGGGCTAAGCACCTTAAGTAAGGCTGGGAGAAACCCCGTTTGTACAACATCTCATTATAAGAACATATTTGGCAGCTCTAATTCTTACCTTCCTGGCTTCGTCTCTATCTTGTGGAAGCCTTCCGTCTTTAAGATAGATAATTATTGGAGTCATCCAGTTTTCTCCCTCTTCAATTTCTTGTACTTCTGGTAGATCTGTGCTTGGCATGTATTGAATTTCATCAATCTTATCCATGGCTTCCCCCAACGAAGCTGCTTTCGCCAAAGCATCCGCTTCCATGTTTTCCTCCCTTGGGAGTTGAACAAAACTGGCTTCGTTGAATCTATTGATGAGTTGCCTTACCTTGTTTAAGTACTTCACCATCTGGCTTTCTTTGGCTTCACACACTCCATTTACTTGACTAATGATCAACTGAGAATCTCCTCGGACGTTGATTGACTCCGCCCCCAAGGACTTGGCCAATTCTAATCCTTTGAGGAGTGCTTCATATTTGGCTTCGTTGTTGGTGGTTTGGTACTGTAGACGGACTGCGAACTCTAACTTATCTCCTTCCGGGGATTTGAGTATAACTCCAACTCCTCCTACATGTAACGTGGACGATCCGTCCACATTAATGTCCCACTCTTGAACTTTGCGCAGCTTGTCCAGCTCCTTGACTAGGGGTAAACTCTGCAATGAAGTTTGCTAGCACTTGTGCTTTAATCGCATTCCTCGATTGATACCTGACATCGAACGCACTAAGTTCTATAGCCCATTGGATTTGTTGTCCTGCAGCTTCTAATTTGTTCATTACCTTTTTTAGTGAGTGGTTCGTCTGGACGTTAATAACATGAGCTTGGAAGTAATGCCTTAACTTCCTAGAGGCTGTAACTAAAGCGAAGGCTAATTTTTCCATCATGGGATACCGCCCTTCCGCTCCTTTTAGTGCTCGGCTTGTATAATAAACCGGTTTCTGCACCTTCCTTCTTCTCTAATCAGAGCCAAGCTCACTGCGTGTGGGGACACCGCCAAATACAAGTACAACTCTTCATTAGGCACAGATGGGCTTAACAAGGGAGCCGTGGTGAGGTACATCTTCAAGTCTTCGAAATCTTTCTGACACTCGTCTGTCCACTCAAACGCCTTTCTAAGAACCTTGAAAAATGGTAAACATTTGTCAGTAGCTTTAGAGACAAACCGGTTAAGGGCAGCGACTTGTCCGGAAAAAGAGTGGACTTCCTTGATATTTCGTGAAGATTTCATATCCAATATTGCTTGAATCTTATCAGGATTTACTTCAATTCCCCTATGCGAAACCATGAACCCAAGAAATTTTCCTGATGAAACTCCGAAAGCACACTTGCTATGGTTCAGCTTTATGTTGTATCCTCGGAGTGTGTCAAAGGTTTCTTACAGGTCGTCCAAGTGCTTCCTTTCTTCTAGACTTTTCACCAGCATATCATCAACATAGACTTCCACATTTCACCCGATCTGCGGTCGAAACATACGGTTGACCAAACTTTGATATGTTGCCCCTGCGTTCTTCAGACCGAAGGGCATCACCTTGTAGAAAAACAAGCCTTGACTAATGATGAAGGATGTTTTCTCTTGGTCTGCTTCATCCATTCTTATCTGATTATATCTGGAGAAGGCGTCCATAAAACTTTGCAACTTATGACCTGTAGTCGAATCCACCAACTGATCAATACGCGACAATGAGTAACTATCCTTGAGGCAGGCTTTGTTTAAATCGGTGAAATCCACACACATTCTCCATTTTCCATTAGCATTCTTGACCATTACTACATTGGCCAACCAATCTGGATAATAAACCTCTCGAATAAACTTTGCTACAGTAAACTTTTGAACCTCTTCTTTAATGGCATTGTCTCTTTCAGGAGAAAATACTATTTTCTTCTGTCGTACAGGTTTAAAGGATGGATATACATTTAGACGGTGGGTAATAACAGCGGTGTCTATGCCCGGCATATCCTCATGACTCCATGCAAACACGTCAATGCTCTTCTTTGAGAACTGGATAAGATCTTGTTTCATCTTTTCTTCCATTCCTGCTCTAACTCTTGTGCACCTTTCGGGATTATTTTCTTCTAAAGAGATGTTTTCTAATACTTCAGTGGGCTTTGCCACAACCCTTCTCTCCTCAATGTTCATTGTCTAGACTTGTTCGTCCATGGCCAACATGGCCAAGTAACATTCTCTTGCTGCTAGCTGATCTCCCTGCACTTGCCCCACTCCATGCTCTGTAGAGAACTTGACTGACAGGTGGTAAGTAGACGTAACTGCCTTCCAACTATTTAAAGTGGGCCTTCCAATGATAGCATTATAAAAAGATGAATAGTCTACCACAAGGAAATTCACGTCCTTGGTTATTTGTTGTGGGTATGCACCACCACCACTTGTAATGTAATAATGTCGACGGGTTGCACTTTCATTCCTCCGAACCCCACCAAGGGTGAATTCGCTAGACGAAGTTGATCTCGTCCAAGCCTCATTTGCTAAAAAGCTGGATAATACAAAATGTCTGCCGAACTTCCATTGTCCACTAACACCCTTCTGGTTGTATAGCCAGCAATGAGCAAGGTAATGACAATGGCGTCGTCATCGGGGTGGTGAACCCTTTCAGCATCCTCATCCGTGAACGTGATGGGTTGTTCGTCCATTGCCCTTGCCCTTGGTGATCGCCCAGATAGTTGGACGTTTTGCACTACCTTATGTCTTTTTGGACCTGGAAGATTGCCCAGTTGAAGCTCCTCCTATAATTACTATTATCTCTCTGAGTGGGGGTCGTGACGACTCTTCTACTTTGTCCTTTAACTTCTCGTCTTTGTGATCTCGTCCTAGAAAACTTCTTAATTGGCCTTGCCTAGTGAGGTTTTCAATTTGTTGCTTCAAATCAAAACACTCGTCCGTGTCATGCCCATGGTCTCTATGGAAATGACAATACTTATTCTTATTGCGCTTATTGGGATCTCTTTTCATCTTCTTTGGCCATTTCAAAGAAGGATCATCCTTGATTTGCATGAGAACCTGTTCAAGTGGCACGTTCAATGGCGTGTATTGTTGACTCCGTGCTGAAGGACCTGCCTTCTTGTTATCCCGGTTTTTCTTATCGTCCATTCGTCCCTTCTTTGGATGAGGGCCTTGCTCGGAATGCTGCGTAGGATTTGCGTCCATTCTGTCAGCTCTCTTCCTCTTCTTAGCTATGATTGCGTCTTCTGCATTCATGAAATTTTGGGTCGAATGGACGAGTTCAGCCATGGTCTGAGGCTCCTGCTCATAAAGCTTGTGGATGAACAATTCAGAATTAACCCCATTATGGAAGGCTGCCAGTAGTAACTTGTCGTCCATCTCATCCACCATCAGGGCTTCCCTATTAAAACGAGTAATGAAGGAGCGCAAGCTCTCATTTTCTTCTTGTTTTATAGTTAACAGGCTGGACGAGGGATGTTTGTGTCTTTACTCTCCAATGAAATTATTGACAAATAACTTACTCAATTCTTCAAAGGAACCCACTGTATTCGGGGGTATTTTACTGAACCATACTTGCGCTGGTCCTTTTAGGGTAGTAGGGAAGGCCCTGTACATGATTTCGTCTGGAACCCCTTGGAGATGCATTATTGTCTTGAAAGTAGCAATATGGTCAAATGGGTCTCGCGTTCCGTCGTATGAGTCCAAGGAAGGCATCTTGAACTTCGGAGGCAAATGGTGACTGTTGATGGTAGTAGTGAAAGGGGAGTCTATTTGGTGGACCAAATCCTCTACGGGATTTGCCCTCCTTATGCTCTCCCGCATCTCGTCCATGACCTTCTTCATCTGATCCATCTCCTTTTCCAAATGTGGTACTCTTCGCGAGGTGGTGCCCTTTGACTGGCTTTCTGGCCCAACATTCCCTCTATCTTCTTGACTTTGGGCTTGTCCTTCAATGTATCCTTCATGATGTTGCCTCCGTAGATTAATCTCCCTAGTCAGTTCTTGGATTTGGCAAGTTAACTCCGCCATGGCGGCTGCCATGGACTGTATATGTTGAACTGAAGACAGTTGTATGATAGGCACTGATTGACGATCTCGATGGGGATCACAAGAAGCATCCTTGCTCTCTTGGTGGCCCGGGCTAGTGGTTTTTGATCTTGTCTGAACCATGCAGCCTTTTGTCGGAGAAAAATATTGTAAAAAGAAAATACAAACTTATCTATCCTTGCAGGCGGCGCCAACTGATAATGCTGAGACAATCAGTAGGCTGAACGCTTCGGATTTCAGTAATCTATAAAGCCTGAAAAGGACAAACAATCAAAGGAGACCGGGGCTGACTGGCCTAAAATCCTCCGATGATGAAATTAGTTTCTTTCTTCAAAATCTAGAATTTAAAGTTCAGAGAATTCCGTAATAAAGAATAGATAACTTACCTTTATTTGTTGGAGAGGAGTGTTTTTATAGTGTTGTGGAAGCGGTTATTTGTTTTGTAACTTCCCCCACATTTGTGGAGGTGAGTCGGTTTCTTCCAACTCCTTATAATTGTTATAGAAATTGTCTCTCATTTTTCTTAACTATTTTGGTGAGTTCAACGTTCTGATGGGAGGTTACAATCCACGTGGCAAGGTTCGATTCATATAGACGAACCTTGCACTGAGGATCGTCCATGTTTGGACGACCCTATGTGGACGAGCTTCACTCAAAAGCCTTGATGATAATGGGTTGATAGGTAATCACCATGGCGCCCTAAATCTAACGGACGGCTGCTCAAGGACAGATTTGAGCTTCATGAAGGCTTGTCCATGGACGAGCCACATTTGTCCATGGACAAGCCACACTTGTATCCTCATCAACCTCTAATTAAAATAAATTAAGGACTTTTAATCATAAAACAATTTAGGACTAAGAGTTCTATTTAACTAACATCTTTGATCTCATTAGGTCTTTTAGTTAGATAACGTTTAATAAATGTCGTTAACTTTTAAGAACTATAAAATTAATCACATAACCTTACTTTTATACATTTGAAAAACACTTAGAAAATTTTGAATTCCCGGTTCTCGATTGCTTCTCAATTGATCGAGCCTCTGAATTTTGAATTTCTAGAATTTTTCTAAGGCAGTTTTTAACAGCTTTTCAAGATCATTATCAAGAACCCTAATACTGCTAGAAACCCTTAAAAACATAATCCTAATCTCATTAGGAATAAATTTCATAATCCTAGCATTAATGTCACACTTATATTAATATTTATAATCATGAACTGATATGAAAAACCAATAGTTAGAAAACAATAGTTTATATATTGGCACATGAATCTATACATATTATATGATTAAGCATAACATGGCACCATAAACAAAAGACACGATCATGGGCTTCATGGAATAACACGAACCAGTATATATATCTCATATATAATATATTAAAACATGGCATATGTTAATCAATGCATTCCAAGAAGACATGAGAGCAACACGTCAAACTCTATCAATGCTTTATAGGTTCATGTGTTTATCACACCATATATATAATATACGGATTCAATACTACCAAGGCAATTATCACATCTTAATAAAATAGCCATCAAGAATTTGCACTCCAAGCCTAGCGGTGCAATAAAGGTAGTTGCTTATAAAATGTTAATTTCCTTTTATAGCCAAGTGGTGAAATAAAAATCCAAGTAGTGCAATAACTTGGTGCATGCACAGGACGGTTATTACAATAACTATATGCAAAAAATATATATCCTTGGCCATAACTATTAGAACACGACACCATTAAATAAACCAAGATGTCCATTCAAAGAAAGTAGTTATTGTCCATTGACAATAACAATTCTCAACTGCCATTGGTATCCAAAATATATATACACGGCCATAAATTCTTTTGAAGATGGAATTCCATATTAAAAGGAATTCACTTCACATCAAGGCAAAGTTAATCTCCAAAACTAAATTACGAACATGATTATATAGAACAATCACTGCAGATTCAAGAATCTCATAACACCAAGAAAATGATTTTCTTTGATTCTAAAACTCAATCACATGTTATACAAGCATGAAATGAAAACCTGGCTCTGATACCAATTGTTGAAAAATCTAGTTTTGCATCTCATACAAAACACACAGCGGAAGCATCAAACATAGATCTATTTCATTCATGATCAATAACATGCACTATGTAAATTTTAGAATTTAAGAACAAGATAGTGTACCTTGGTGCGGTAAAATTCAAAACAAAAGATTAGAAGTACTTGGGAAAACTTTTAATCTTCACTCCAATTCCACTTTAAGCCAAAGAAGTGCGGTCTCTCAATCCGTTTCCAAGGGAGAATAATCGAGTGGCTTTACTCACACATACACACCATTTCACAATGATGTCTCTTTTTTTTTTTTTTTAAATAAAATTCTGTATGTTTCTCCCTTTATAACTAACTGATTATCTAATTGGGCTGGCCTATTGGGCCTTTCCAATTGGGCTTTAGTGTGTGGCTTGGAGTGGGACCAAAAGGGAACAAATAAGACTCTAGCTTCAATGGGCCTTGGGCTTTTCTGTCAACTCTTGACAAGTCCAAAGTTACCATTAATTTTATTCAATACCACTATAAGAATATAATTGCACTCTAGGCCTTATTAATAAATTATATCTCAAGACTTTATTGTACATGCAATTCTTTCATTAAAATATTCGTAGTAATACAAAGTCATAAAAGTTGACTGCCACTTTGAAAATTACTACATCTTATGGGAATATTATATTTCCGTGAAGAGATTATGAATTCCATCTTGAGAATATATGTTCCATCAACACTAAATGCGGCTACCTAACATACTGAGGTTTTGATCGTGACTTATAGATCTCACTCCTGATATATCGAAGCAACCTACACCTCATGATCAGGTCCATTATTCTCTCAGGATTTAGAGTTGATGTAAATAGAAGTCGTGAGATTTATTATTTATTTGACAGTCGTTAGGAGAATAATAAATCTCACAACGGTCCAGTTCAATATGTCTTAACTCTTAAAACATATCAACATATCAACTAGAAGTCTCCACTTCCATGATCAAGACAAATCATCTTAGTTGATATGTTATAGTCTTCGCAGATGAAATGCCCAATTTCATCACTGACTATGAACTAAAATTCTAAGTTTACAAAGAACTTGTGATTTATATCTTCTGTGACTAAATCACATAAATCACATACTATGCATCTCATGGACTAAGATAATATCCCATTAGTTCATTAAAAAATAGTCTCATATAATTAAACAATTTAATCATTTATGACATGCCAATAAATTGGATTTTAGGGCATAAACCCTAACACTTCATTCCTTGGGCTTCCTTGGCCCATTTACTCATTCTTTACCTCTCTTTATTCTTATAGGCCCGCTGGCCATCAATCTTGCCATTTCAGCCTATTAGGCCTGTTTCTTGGTTTGCTTTTTGAAAATTCCTTGTGATCTTGGACTTCTATGGCGGTAGTCATTTCTCTATGTCTGTGGCAATTTGTATACTTATTTCTTTATATTTGTGCAGTAGCACGTACTCATTTCTTTGCTCCTGTCGGAGTATGGTTTCTTGTTTCTTTACATTTCTACTTTCTACGGTAATACGTACTCTTTTCTTTGCTTCTATAGGGATAAATACTATTTTTTTTGCTTTTGCAAAATATGCAGACACTTCTTGCTGCTGGTTTCTTTGCTTCTGCTGCAATACATGGACTTATTTCTCTGCGTTAATACACCTCTTACTTTGTTTCTTCTAGAGCAGCATCTATACTGCAGGAAGTGAAGGTTGTAGCAGATTCTATGGCAGAAGAATTAGGCTTGACTGCTTCAGCTAACTTAGCTTTTTGCTTTCTTACTTCCCACATATTCCTTAGTATCATCTCTTAATTCTTCCGTAAGTGTAGTTGCTCCTTGAGAATGGTTAGGAGACACAAATGTCATGGAATCCTTCCTTGTTGGGTTCTTCTTCAGGATGTTCTACATTTTCTCATCTCTGCAGAATGCTCAAAATTGGCTCTTTGGATTCTTTGACTCTTCTTTCTCTTGCCAACTTCGTGAACAGCACTTTGCAGAGCGAGGATCCTTCTTACAATCTTCATTTTTCTTTTCTTTTAGTCATTTAAGGCTACTTCATTTTGGGCTTCATTCATTCTCTAAAAATAGAGAAAGTGTTGTCTTCTACTACCTCGCATCTAAGCAGATGACTGAAAAGAGTTTCATCAAAATAGTTCTGTCACGTTACTTTCTTCAAGTTGAGTTCTTTTCATAAGAGGAAAGCTTCCTCTAAGTGTGTAGATCAAATAATGGCTTTGCGCCCTTTCCTTGTGGCCTTCTTCTTCTCTTTGCATTCACGTATCTTCATTCATTTTGCTCATTTCAAACAAAGTATAGAGCTAACATTGCAAGCCCTCATCATAGTAGAGTACTCTTTCATTTGCTGATAATGCTTTCTACTGTTTTGAAGAATGCATATATTCTTCGCCAGGATGAAGTTTCTGTTAGGATATGTGCCCTTAAATCCTTTTGTATGATGCTATGTATGACATTATGTATGACTTAATATTATGATTAATAAAGTTGTTTTATCATTATCTAAAATAATGGCAACATGAATATTTGGACATTATCATATAGTCCATGAGATGCATAGGATATACTAAAGTATATATTTATGAGATTAAACCGGGTACTCAAGAATTAAGATGTAGTAATTTTCAAAGTGACAGTTTACATTCATGACTTTGTATTACTACGAATATTTTATGAAGGGGTTGCATGTATAATAAAGTTTTGGGATATAATTTATTAATAAGGCCTAGAGTGCAATTATATTTATATAGTGGTATTAAATATAATTAATGGTAACTTTGGGCTTGTCAAGAGTTGATAGAAAAGCTCAAGGCCCATTGGAGCTAGTGTCTTATTGGTCCATTTTGGTCCCACTCCAAGCCACACACTAAAGCCCAATTGGAAAGGCCGAATAAGCCAGCCCAATTAGTTAATCAATTAGTTATAAAGGGAGAAACATACAGAATTTTTCAAAAGAAAAAAAAAAAGACACATCATTGTGAAGTGGTGTGTATGTGTGAGTGAAGTCACTCAATTATTCTCCCTTGGAAACTAATTGAGAGACCACACTTCTTGGGCATAAAGTGGAATTGGAGTGAAGATTAAAAGTGTTCCCAAGTACTTCTAATCTTTTGTTTTGAATTTTACCGCACTAAGGTATGCTATTTCGTTTTTAAATTCTGAAATTTACATATTGCATGTTATCAATCATGAATGAAATAGATCCATGTTTGTTGCTTCCGCTGTGTGTTTTGTATGAGATAGAAAACCAGATTTTCCCAACAGTTTCTATGGAGAATGATGTTGGGCCTTGTAGAAAGGCAAGTTTCTTGTAGTGATGATGTATTAATGGAGGACTTCCTTATTTGGAGCTACTACTAACATGGGCAAATGTATTGTTGTAATAGTAGAGGACCTTCTAGCCCCTAAGATTATCAATACTCTTGTACCTTTGCCGTTTGCATTGCGAGCTGTTTTTGATTCTGCCATAAATTCTAGTTTTGTTGCAAAATTGATCTTTCTGTAGAAGTGACTGAGTCTGCCAATCATTTTTAGCTGCTTATAAGTGGTGCTGCTATAGATGTTTTTTCAAGGGGCAATGAAGATGCTTTCATGAGAAATCTTCACTTTCTTTTCATTCTAAACATTTTCTATATCATTCTGCCATAGCAACTATTGATTCCTTCGTGTTTGCTTTCTTTCTTCTTTAAAATATTCTTTTTTTTTTTTTTGCCACAGCCACTGCTGGTGAGGATATCACTGCTTCTTTGATGAAAAGGCATAGATGTTGTTGTAAACTAAATCTCTTAATTTTGTTGTAGTCTTCATAGGTGAGTAGGATACACCAATCTTTTAGGAAGATTAAATGCTGCTCAAGAAAAAATTCTTTGAAATTACCGCAGATCTTATTTCTCCCAATTCTTCTTTCTCATGTTGCTAAGCTTGGCAGTGTCTTTCCAATTCTTGTGGAAGGTGGTCTGCCATTGAATGCGTTGCTAGAGAGATGTTTGCACTTCATCGTTGATTTCCAGCATTTATTTCTGCTGTGAGTTCCTTTGTTACTTATCTTTTCTATGGAGCACTCTTGAAGCCTTAAAGTCTAGCAAAGAGCATTTATTTTCTGCTGCAGGGCTTGTTGGTTCACCTTTACATATGTTTCTGTTGGAGCGCTTGTAGGCCTCCTCTTCTTGCTTCCTTTCTTTGCTTCTTTGACCTTTCTGCAGAAGCCTTCTTAGATTTGCCGTAGAATGAGACTTAGCCCCCAGCATGTGAGACAATTGGATGGGCTTGATGTCATACTTAGATCACCTTCTCCTAGTATTGATGCTACTGATAAAGCTTTTCAAGATAATAAGAGATCTTTTTGTGCCAAAATAGGAAGTTTTATAATAAGATCACCTCTGCCATGTGGTTCTTGCATTCTTCAATAAACATTTTTAGATGCCATGGATCTATAAGTTGCCATACTGCAGAGTTTTTTGTTGCTAGAAATTTTTGGAAAGAGCTACTTCCTAGGCATGCTTTGGCTTCGTTCTACTACGAACACAGTTGCTTCCCATGTATTTTTTGCTACATATGATTATGGTTCTAGCTCCTTTGCAGGCTTTTTCCAAAAACTCTCGATCGTGGTTCCTTTGCAGGTTTGATTGAGTGTAGCCCCCATTATGAGCTTTTGCCAAGAACTCGCAATCATGGTTCCTTTGCCGGCTTTTAGCCAAGAATTCATAACCACGACCCTTTGGTTGGCTTTCACTACTAAGACCCATATTTCTTAGGTTTCTTCTTTGCTTGCTTTGAGTATGGGTGTATATAGATGGAGCTTGCTACGTCTCTTGCTTTATGGTTGGCTAGTAATAGGCAAGAGTTAGTGGCTTCTAATATAGAATTTTCCCATGATGTACCAAAATCTTCCTGGGACATCATGCTTCTTTATTCTTGTGGTAGAAAGCCCTTGCAGCAAAACGCCTTTAATAAAAACCATGTAATAGTTCTTTGCAGCAAAAAAATGAGCGACTCTATTCATGGCAGAATGTGTGTCAGCAATTGATCCTGCTATTTCCCTTTTGTACATAAGCCACAAGAAGGAGTTTGAGTTTGTCATTGTTGTAAAGTTCTTCTAAGATGAGACATGGGCATCAATGAGCTTTAAGACTTGAAAATGTTAGGACATATGTGAATCATGTTAGGAACATATGTCAATATAGAATTGGCTACTCCTTTGACAAAACACACTTTACTTGTAATTGGGTAGATCTAGGATGTGTTTAATACTTCAAGAAACATGTTATTCAAGTCAAGTATTAAAGCCATGAAGATTGGACCAAGAAACAAGTGAAGAATGGATGTTCATTAAACCTGGATAGATTCCTGACAGCTCTCGACAAATAGTATCTATTGAGGTTTAATGAGTCTCGACAGCTCTCGACAGATACTATCTATCGAGGTCTCGATAGCTGCTTAACAGTTGTATCTATCGAGAATTACGAAATCAGAATTTTTAAATCTGATTTTTAGCCCATGCTGACATGCATGTGTAGGGTTTCTTTTCTCACAATCCTAAACATATATAAGGCTTATTTTAAAGGTCGTCACATAAGAGAATACAAGGAGAACATATGCAAAAGTGACCAAGTGCTTATTCTCTCCGAAAGAAGCTATTGTGTCATTGCACCTTAGGGTTTTGTAACTAAGTGCTTTTTGATTTTCATTGCTGATGAAGTGAAGAACTTTTCAGCCAACAATCTTCTTCAAGTTGGTGAGTTAGTCACGTATTGGGATCCATGCAAAAGGGTGGCGTCCATATATTGAAGGGTTCGGAAGTTTTGAAGCGGTAGAAGGTTTTTGCTGTAAGTTCATCTACGACAATTGTAGAGTCTAGGGACAAAGATTTTGTACTAGATTTGAAACTTCTCTTTACTATAGTGGTTGCTTTTCGGGAAGGCTTCCCCTCAGGTTTTTACTGTGAAACTAGTTTGTTTCATTGGTTTTCCTAGGTCATCATATGTTGTCATGATATTGATGTTTTTTTGTTTTAACAAGGTTTATTCATAATAAATCTAATTAACAACTTGGATTTAAAACTTGCTTATTCTATCAACCGGGGTCTAAATTTCCTAATAGAAAAGTGATGGTGGAGTTGTGTAGTTTGTTGTACAAGTGATCTGATACATTCTTTCTTAGAAATATCATAAAGATCATGATCAATGATGCCACTCTAGGCATAAATCCTCTGAGGTTCTTCAAAGAAAACTTCTTAACTCTTCAATGTTGTTGAATCGGTTTGCTAGACCTGGTAATGGGCAAAGAGTAGTTTGTAAGCTACTTGTAGATTTGGGCTTTTTTATGGAGAGTACACATAAGCTGAGCAATTGGCTTCATTCCAAGGTACGGATTTAATTTGGACATACCACCATTTTGTCACATACCTTCAATGTATTCTTTGGTTGAAAGTGGATGTTTCGATATCGACGAATTGATTACTTCTTCATCCTCTCTTCATTGATACCGATATATTTGCTGATGTAGTAGCAAGAGATTGATTTAGTAAAAGTGAACATGAAAGGCTTTGTATGCATCTCTCTTGCTTTGAGAACAAGTCTCAAAATTGTTGAATAAGATCTAGACTCGAATTTTTTTTTTCTGTAGCAGAATCGTCCACTACCCTCTTACACATCTTCACAATGTTGGTGTTTCCATGAATTCTTAATGGGGCAATGGTGACTTTTGTTGTAGAAGATAATCACGTTGGATTTGTGATTGCACTTAGAAAGTTCAAGAATTCAATACTGAATTTTGTGGTTGGATATTCTGCGAAAAGACCTGTTGGAATTCAATACAATATTCTGCTGCAGAATATTCTGCTATGAAGAGTCTACTACGATATCTGCACTTTGGCTTCTGAAACTTTCTGCTACGAAGTATTCTGTAGATGAGCATTTTGCATTTCTGAAATTCAGTAGATTTTACTGTGAACATTCTGCCGAAGGATTTGCACTTTGTCTTTTGAACTGTGAGAGATTGGAAAACTTCCTAAGGGTGCTCTCAAAAAGAGATTTGGGTGCTTAAGGCACCTCTCTTTTGGGTAATTGTGTGGAATCATCACTTATTTTTTGTTACAAAAAATAAGAAAAAGATAAATATAAAATTTACATCAAATACATCAAATTTCATTAATTATGTAAATACAATCTTGGTAGAGTAATATTACAAGGCTTTGGTCCTAAATACAATCTATGTAAAAATTACAAAACTTTGATCCTAGTTACAATTTACCAAAACAAAAGATAAAACACTAGTCTACTTTCCAAAAACTTACGTTTGGGGGCTAGGTTACGGAATAAGAAGACACCCATTCTGCCCAGATGGAGTCTGGTCTTCTAGACTTTACATGACCATCTTTTATTATAGAAAAGTTATCTGTATTTAATGAAAATACAAATCATTTTTGTATGCTTGAAAAATTTAGATCTTTATTTAATGAAAATACAGATTAGTTTTTGATTTGGAAAAATTTTCAGATCTATATTTAATGAAAATATAGATTATTTTTTGATTTAGAAAAATTTTCAAATTTGTATTTAATGAAAATATAGATCTGTTTTTTATTAGAAAAAATTTTTAGATCAGTATTTAATGAAAATACAAATTTGTTTTTGATTCAGAAAAATTTTCAAATATGTATTTAATGAAAATACAAATCTGTGTTTGTTTAGAAAAAAATGTTGTAGTGATTAATTGCAGATTTTGAAATTAAAGAAGAATTAAATCATAAGCATGTTAATCAACTAAAGAAAATTCCAACTAAACATACAAACATGGCATATATAAATTGTGAACAGGATGATATTGACAATAACATCATACACATATTCATAAAAAAAAAAAAAAAACACGCCATGATCAACATAAATATATCCGTTAAGAGAAAAGAACAAAATAAACACAAGAACAAAATTAAATACCTACTTGCATGAATGTACCCTTCAATGGAAGAATACTTTAGAAATCAAAGAAATTTTCAATTTTTTGAGATCTAAAATATTTTAATTACAAAAAATAAATTCTTAAAGCTAAGGCTTCCAGAACGTCTTTAATGTAAGGGCAACAAAGAAGTTAGAAAAAGAAGGACCTAATTTTTGATCTTTTTCCTCTATTTACAGAGGTTGGATGCTTGAAAAATAAGCCTAATAAGATTAGATATGAATTGGAATGCATCGTTATCTCCAAAAAATCGAAAAGGATAGGTTTTATCTTAATCAGAAGGTTCCCCGGCTGGGCCTCAATTTTGTGCCAATCGGCACTTGCCAGGTGTCAATTGGCACTCCAAGAGTGCTGACTAGACCTCTTGGATACAAAGCCCCTCATCCAATTTTTGGTTCTATATGGACTCCTTTTTTTTTTTGAGGATTTTTGAGTCGGGGATTGCACCTAGACGCGATTTTAACTCATATTCTAAAAGTAATCCATTTTATCTTGATAATAGGGTCTTTAAAGTAATAATTATCTGATATATATATATATATATATATATATTATAAAAAGACTTAATTATCAACAATTTCCTTATTATCTGAGTATCCATTTTATTTCCATGCAAGCAGGCTTATTTTTGACAAAAACCAACAACCAATCCCAAAATTATTTAATTATTTTTAATTCTTTAACCAATCAAAATTTATTTAAATTAATCACACGTGATCGATTTCACCCAAACAAAATGCATGCAAACCATGAAAATTTGATCATGTGATATCTTTCAATTTGACGGTCTGATTTGGGAATTGAGCATACCGTTGCGACCGTTAGAATCTCAAGATCATTTTTATGATATACAATGAATGATTTAATGCATGTAATACAACTATGATTTTTTTGGGTATATGACTGGTCATTTTTGTCATCTTTCTAGATTAAATTATGGGTACAAAATTGAGTGTCAATGTAAAACAAAGACGCGGATTTTAGTGACCATGACGTAATCAAGGTTGACTTTCCAAAGATTTCCTAGTCCTAGAACCTAAAACCTTGGGACATAGAACTAGTGTTTTGTTATTTTTATAAAAATTACAATTGAATATTTGATCTTCTTGATAATTGATGAACCTGAATCAAATCTTGAGTGTTGATGAGGCAATTGAGCACTATATTCGCTCAATCTGAAATGCTGACTAAGAACTATGTCTGGCTCAATTTGAAGATTTGAGGTGACTGAGAGCTAGCTCTATCTCGGTCTAAGTCTGGGGTGACTGAGAGCTTTCTTTATCTTGGTCTAATTTGAGGCGACTGAGAGGTTTTTCTATCTTGGTCTGAATCTGAGGTGACTAAGAGGTTTCTCTATCTTGGTCTGAATTTGAGGTGACTGAGAGATATCTCTATCTCAGTCTGAATCTGGGGAGACTGAGAGGTTTCTCTATCTTGGTCTGAATTTGAGGCAACTGAGTGGTTGCTCTAAATTTTGAGGCGACTAAGATGTTTTTCTATCTGGGTCTGAATTTGAGGCGATTGAGAGGTTTCTCTATCTCGGTCTGAATCTGAGGTGACTTACAGGTTTCTCTATCTCGGTCTGAATTTGAATGATTGAGAACTCTATTCGCCTAATCTGTGTTTTGAAGTTTGAACTTTTCCTGCCATAGGTGAGAAAATTTATATTAGAATTATGAAGATTGAGAATTTAGATTATTCAAATTATTTAAATTTGGAAATTATCAATCAAGGGATAGGGAGAATTGTGGTTGATTTTTTCAAATGTTTAGGAGTACTAAATTCAATTCATTGAAGGTAGGAGCGCTAATATCGATCCTGGGGAGAGTTGGAGAACTACTGTCAATCTTATTGATTTTGGAAAAACTAAATTCAATCTTTTAAAGGTAAGAGAGCAACTGTCGATCCTATGATTTTTGGGAGAACTAAGATCAATTCCTTGAAGGTAGGTGAGCTATTGTCGATCCTATGAGTGTTAGGAGAACTAAGGTTGATCCCTTGATGGTAGGATAGCTACTATCGGTCTTAGTGTATGGGAGAACTATTGTCGATCCTATGAGTTATAGGAGAACTAAGGTCGATTTCTTGAAGGTAGGAGAGCTATTGTCGGTCCTACAGTATATAGGAGAACTATTGTCGATCTTATGAATTTAGGAGAACCAAGTTCAGTGCCATGTGGGTAGGAGAGCTACTGTCAATCCTAGTGTATAGGAGAACTATTGTCGATCCTATGAGTTTTAGGAGAACTACGGTCGATCTCTTAAAGGTAGGAAAGTTATTGTCAATCCTATGAGTTTTAGGAGAACTAAGGTCGATCCATTGAAGGTAGGAGAGCTATTGTCGATCCTATGGTATAGGAGAACTAAGGTCGATCCCTTGAAGGTAAGAGAGCTATTGTTGATCCTATGAGTTTTAGGAGAACTAAGGTCGATTTCTTGAAGGTAGGAGAGCTATTGTCGGTCCTACAGTATATAGGAGAACTATTGTCGATCTTATGAATTTAGGAGAACCAAGTTCAGTGCCATGTAGGTAGGAGAGCTACTGTCAATCCTAGTGTATAGGAGAACTATTGTCGATCCTATGAGTTTTAGGAGAACTAAGGTCGATCTCTTAAAGGTAGGAAAGTTATTGTCAATCCTATGAGTTTTAGGAGAACTAAGGTCGATCCATTGAAGGTAGGAGAGCTATTGTTGATCCTATGAGTTTTAGGAGAACTAAGGTCGATCCCTTGATGGTAGGAGAGCTACTATTAATCTTAGTGTATGGGAGAACTATTGTTGATCTTATGAGTTATAGGAGAACTAGGGTCGATCCCTTGAAGGTATTAGAGCTATTGTTGGTCCTATAGTATATAGGAGAACTATTGCTGATCTTATGAATTTTAGAAGATCTAAGTTCAATCCCTTATAGGTAGGGGAGATATTGTCGATCCTAGTGTATAGGAGAACTATTTTCGATCCTATGAGTTTTAGGAGAACTAAGGTCAATCTCTTGAAGGTAGGAAAGTTATTGTTAATCCTATGAGTTTTAGGAGAACTAAGGTCAATCTGTTGAAGGTAGGAGAGCTATTGTCGATCTTATGGTATGGGAGAACTAAGGTCGATCCCTTGAAGGTAGGAGAGCTATTGTCGATCCTACGGTGTATATGAGAACTATTGTCAATCCTATGGGTTTTAGGAGAACTAAGGTTGATCCCTTGAAGGTAGGAGAGCTATTGTCGATCCTATGGTGTATAGGAGAACTATTGTCGATCCTATAAGTTTTAAGAGAACTAAGGTCGATCCCTTGAAGGTAGGAGAGCTATTGTCAATTTTTTGAGTTTTAGGAGAACTAAGATTGATCCCCTGAAGGTAGGAGAGCTATTGTCGGTCTTACAATATATATGAGAACTATTGTCGATCCTATGAGTTTTAGGAGAACTAAGGTCAATCCCTTCAAGGTAGGAGAGCAATTGTCGATCCAATTAGTTTTAGGAGAACTAAGGTCAATCCCTTGAAGGTAGGAGAGTTATTGTTGTTCCTATGGTATAGGAGAACTAAGGTCGATCCCTTGAAGGCAGGAGAGTTATTGTTGATCCTACAGTGTATAGGAGAACTATTGTTGATCCTATTGGTTTTTGGAGAACTAAGGTCGATCCCTTAAAGGTAGGAGAGTTATTATCGATCTTATGGTATATAGGAGAACTACTGTCGATCCTATAAGTTTTAAGAGAACTAAGGTCGATCCCTTGAAGGTAGGAGAGCTATTGTCGATCCTATGAGTTTTAGGAGAACTAAGGTCGATCCCTTGAAGGTGGGAGAGCTATTGTCAATTTTATGAGTTTTAGGAGAACTAAGATTGATCCCTTGAAGGTAGGAGAGCTATTGTCGGTCTTACAATATAAATGAGAACTATTGTCAATCCTATGAGTTCTAGGAGAACTAAAGTCGATCCCTTCAAGGTAGGAGAGCTACTGTCCATCCTATTAGTTTTAGGAGAACTAAGGTCAATCCCTTGAAGGTAGGAGAGCTACTGTCGATCCTAGTGTATAGAAGAACTAAGGTCGATCCCTTGAAGGTAGGAGAGTTATTGTTGATCCTACAGTGTATAGGAGAACTATTATCGATCTTATGGGTTTTTGGAGAACTAAGGTTGATCCCTTGAAGGTAGGAGAGCTATTGTCGATCCTACAGTGTGTAGCATGTATGAACCTATTTGATAGAAAATTGTACTTGATTCAAAAAAGTTTGGAGTTTACCTGATGCGAACTTGTTACTCAAAACTTTGAACTTACTTGGAAGGTCCTCACATGGGTGATCTCACTTGAATGAGGCATAGTCGAATGCCCCTAGTCTACAAATTAAAGCATGATTTTGAAAGCCTTGACTTTTGAGGAAAAAACGATTTTTTTTTTTTCAAAATGGATGAGGCATGGGCGAATGCTCATAGTTTGGAAATGGATGCATGATTTTTGGAAATCTTGATTTTTTTTTTTTTTTGAAAAGGTGATGACGATAATCTTTTTTTTTTTTTTTTTTTTTGAAAAAGAATGAGGCATGGTTGAATGCCCCTAGTTTGTGAATTGATGCATGACTTTTGAAACCTTGATATTTGAGGAAAAGATGATTTTTTTTTCTTAAAAATGGATGAGGCATGGCCGAATGCCCTTAGTTTAGAAATGGATGCATGATTTTTGGAAATCTTGATTTTTTTTTTTTTGAAAAGATGATGATGATGACCTTTTTTTTTTTTTTTTGGAAAATGAATGAGGCATGACCGAATGCCCTTAGTTCAACAATCAATGTGAATTTTGCAAAATATTATTGTGTTGGGACCTTCAATAAAGCTAAATTTGAGTAAAACAAGATCAAAATCACAAAACTGGGTAAAACAAGGACTATTGGAATGATGGGCCAATCGACATTGTTGGAGTGCTGATTGGCTGATTGGCACATCTTGAGCCTTGTCCAGTTGTCGCGTTTTCAGCCTTTTTTTTAGGACATATGGTTGTATCTAAACTGAAGATTGATGGTGAGTGTTGAGTAGATAAAAGATCCATGTCCACCTCCTGTAAAAGATTCTTTCCATAAGCTAATTAGTAATTAGTTATTATAAAAATGTTTTGGGCCAATGCCCTTAGTTTAGACATGCTTGCACAAAAAATTGATGATATGCTTAATGCAAAACAGATGCTCCAAGCCTAAATTCACACAAAGAAATGTCTTGATTTTGAGCCTTTGAATTTTTTTTTTTTGAGTGATTGTGACCAGGCCTTTGGAAAGGTTGCCTACGTATCTCTTTCATAGAGGATCAGGTCTAAATGTAGTTCAAAATTTTTTTTTTGAAATTTTTCATTTTTTTTTTAAAACGAGTCTTTGTTTTTTTGGGAAAAAAGCAATTTAATTAGAATGGGATTTTTTTGAAATTTTATCTTTTTCAAATGAACAAAAGGTGATCCTTTGTACAACCGTTTTGACCAATCATAACGCTCAATTGTTAACTTGATCACATTGGTTAGGAAGTATTTGAAATCATTAAAAACATGTAATTAAATTTGCTTCTTCATTTTTAAAATTTTTAGATTAAAGTCTTCAAAGACAATCAAAGAAATGAACAAGAAAGGGAAAAATCCCAAATTTGAAGATTTGCAAATTTTTGAGAATTTGGAAATTTTGTACTCATGAGAGTTATTTTTTGTTGGAAGCAAACAAAGGGAGTGTTTGGAGCTTAGAATTTTTTTTTATGTCACTTGAGAATTTGTGAAATTTTGTCTCTGGAAGATATCAACCAGTGGGGCTTGATAATCTTGAGCAATTTTCCTTCTTAATCCAAGAGAAAATATTACAAGAGCTAAAGGTGTGCCTTCAATTAGCAGGACATCAAGGAGGTCTTTATTGAAATGTTGTAATGTAGGCCGGGTTTAAGTTATTGAAAGGAAGGATATAAAAGGCTCAAAACCCTTGTGATGTTTCCCCAAGTATGCAATACTTAAAATTCAAGCATTGGAAGAGTTTTTGAAATCTTTCATCATTAACTCTTGTGCTAAATCCTTGTCATATTCATCATCTTCTCATTGGTCTTCCTTGATTCCTTTCATTTGGTTTTGGCTTTTTTTTTTTTTTTTTTTTTTTTTTTTTTTTTTTTTTTAAAGATTGACAACTTCCTCTTTTTTGTCTTCTTAGCATCCTATCTTGTGGTCAAATCACTCACTCTTATTTTTGTTTTTCTCATATTTTTTGAAAGATTTTTTTAAAAAAATTTTTGTTTTGTTTTGTTTTGTTTTTTTTTTTTTTTTTGCCCTAATTTTTGGTTAGACTGTCTTTTCAAGTTTTCAGCCTAGTAGACTCTGTTTTTTTTTTTTTTTTTTTGGAATTTTATTGGCTTTCACTCAACTGCATTTCTTTTTTGTTTCTTTCAATTTGATAGACTTTCATCTTTTCTGGATGAATTTGCATTTCTCCTTAATACCCTCTTATCCTTTCTAATGCACTTTCAATTTTCTTGACTTGACTGAGCACACTTTTTTGATGAAGTGTATCTTACATTTTCTTTTCCTCATCTTCCTCAATTTGATTGAATTTTGCTTTTGATGAATCTTCATTTTTGCTTATCCTTTTCAAATTGAATGATCTTTCATGGATTGTTATGTCCCTTGTGTCTTTTGATGAATCAGTTTTCTCTCACAACTTAATGAAAAATTCTTGCATTCGCTTTTTTTTTTTTTGGTTGAAGTCTTTTCTAGCTTGATGGTCTTCCATTTTTTTTCACAGTTTGATGCTTTCTTAAGATCTTATCTTTCCTTGATGGATTTTTTTCCTAGCTTAATGAATTGAACTTTTACTTTTATTTGTTGAACTCTCTTTCCTAAACTTGATGAACTCTTCGTTATTTCCTTCTTCTAAACCAGTCTCATTGTCTACATTGAGGACCTTACTAATTGGTGCTGAATCCATAAGGCCAACACTTCCTCATCTTGAGATTTAAGCATGCATACTTAGTTTTCCCACCCAAGGTTTAAGTTTTTAGTGGGTTAATTAAAAAACAAAGCTAACTGTTTAAAGGCTCAAGTTGGCTAGCAATGGATAATTATTGTAATAGGTGTCAAGGAATAAAGTGGGTTACCAAAGGTAGCCTTCTATCCCTAGTGATGCTTTCTTGTAAGCATAGTGGCTTAAACTCTTTTAATAAATTATTCTTGGAATAGAAGTATAAATGCTCCAACAATGTGAAAAATTCTGTAGAGATTGGGATTAAGTGTATGTGGTTTAAGGAATTTGGATGAATGGATGAATTTCTTTGATTGTCTTTTAGGACCTTTTCTTATCATATTTTGAATGTTTAGCACAAGTCCTTACATGTATTAAATGAAATTAAATCCCTCATTGGCACAAATTGATGGTAGAGCAATTAATCATCATGATTTGGAAGAAGCTTTGTCAAATGGATCACCTTGTATTCTCTTGAAAAGAAGGCTTTTGAAAAAATTTTGGAGTCTTTGAAAGGAAGGTTTTGGAAAACTCTTGGAGTCTTTAAAAGAACAAAAAGTTTTTTAGAAAAATGTTACTAAGAAGGCCCAATGCCCCTACTCCAAAGATTTTTTTTTCTTTTTTTTTTTTTGAAAATGAATTGAAATGACTTGAAGGCCTAGTGCCCCTAGTTCAAAATATTTGAAAGATTTTTTTTTTTGAAAAATTTTTTCTCTTTTTTTTTTTTTGAAATTTTTTACTTTTTGAAATTTTTTTCGAAATCTCTTTTTTTTTTAAATTTTTTAATTTGGATTTTTTTTCTTTTTTTTTTATTTAGATTTATTTTGTTTTTTTATTTTGGATTTTTTTATAAACAAAATGCATGAAATATGATAATCAACAAAAATACATTAAACTTCAACAAATATTTTTCTAATTGAAAAATGTAGTAAACAAAAAAACTTTAAGATGAACAATGATGCTGAAAACCCAAATATGGCTTGACCGCTTGTGAAATAGGGCAAAGTCGGGCTGCTTGTTTCTTCTTGGGTCCATTGTGGATGTTTGAGTTGAAATTATGAAAATTGGACCTTGGTAGGCCTAAACTTTGAGGACGATAACTTGATCTTGATGGAATTGGGCTTGAATCCTCATTGAGCTTGAGTTCGATGAACTTATGAACTTGATGGGCTTGAGTCTTGATGAGCTTGATGGACTTTGGGCTTAGCAAGCTTGGGCTCAAACTGCATATGCACGTGACATACTTTCTTTCTAGGAAAACAAAACCAGGTTTATAAAGCACAAAACATTTAAACAATCATGATGGTCCCAAGTGTTGAACTTGGGCTCACCATGGCTCAAACAATGGTCCAAACACACATATGCAATGCAATTTTAACATGGACCAGCCTAAGGATAGGTTCTAAGTCATTACATTGTTGGGTAGGTTTGTTGTTTCATTGTTTTCTATAGCTAGGACGTTACACCTCCCAACTTGTAATGAGTTGAACATTACGTTGGTCCAAATGGCACGGTCTATCCTTTATGGTCAACAAGAAATGATCCAGTAACTTTGGGCTATGAGTTGGTGAGTTCACCACTGGGTACTCGAATCTAATGAAGAGCGGTGATCCATGGTTATTATCACCATATGTTGAGATGGGCGCATGCATATTTGTTGCTTTGATGGCACACACCGTGACTGTTAGGGAAAGCTTTTAACAATCAACATGGCAAATTCAAACAAAATATCATACAAACATATCAAGACATAAGCAACAAAAAAAAAAAATAATAATAATACAAAAAACAAGGGTATATAATTGGTCATTTAAAGTCCAACACGAAGTTTAGCCCTCGACATCCTTAGCAGAGTCGCCACTATGAGAGACCAGAAAATTTCCTAAGGGTGCTCTTAAAAAGAGATTTGGGTGCTTAAGGCACCTCTCTTTTGGGTAATTGTGTGGAGTCATCACTTATTTTTTGTTACAAAAAATAAGAAAAACATGAATATAAAATTTACATCAAATACATCAAATTTCATTAATTATAAAAATACAATCTTGGTAAAGTAATATTACAAGGCTTCGGTCCTAGATACAATCTATGTAAAAATTACAAAACTTTGATCCTAGTTACAATCTACCAAAACAAAAGATAAAACAGTAGTCTACTATCCAAAAACCTAAGTTCGGGGGTTATGTTACGGAATGGGAAGGTGTTGTGCACCCATTCCGCTCAGACGGAGTCTGGTCTTCTAGACTCTACATGACCATTATATACCCTTTCAAAAGATGAATGACACTACAATGACATATTAAAATCCCTAAATTTAATATTAATTCACTCTTTAAAAATTCAAAATCTGCAATTTTTATTTAAAAAGAAAACCGTCTTTTATTATAAAAAATTTCAGATCTGTATTTAATGAAAATACATATTAGTTTTGTATGCTTGACAAATTTAGATATGTATTTAATAAAAATACAAACCAGTTTTTGGTTTGGAAAAATTTTTAGATCTGTATTTAATGAAAATAAAGATCAGTTTTTGATTTGGAAAAATTTTTCAGATATGTATTTAATGAAAATACAGATCAGTTTTTTATTCAGAAATTTTTTTCAAATTTGTATTTAATGAAAATACAAATCCTTTTTTTTTATTTGGAAAAATTTTCCGATCTATATTTAATGAAAATACAGATCTGTTTTTTATTTGAAAAAATTTTCAGATCTTTATTTAATGAAAATGAAAATGAAAATCTTTTTTTGTTTTGTTCAGAAAAATTTTCAAATCTATATTTAATGAAAATACGATCTACTTTTGATTCAGAAAAATTTTCAGATTTGTATTTAATGTAAATACCAAAATACAAATCTGTTTTTGATTCAGAAAAATTTTTAGATCTGTATTTAATAAAAATACAAATCTATGTTTGTTTAGAAAAAATGTTGCAGTGATTAACTGCAGATTTTGAAATTAAAGAAGAATTAAATCATTAGCATGCTAATCAACTAAAGAATATTCCAACTAAACATACAAACATGGCATATATAAGTTGTGAACAAGATGATATTGAGAATAACATTAGACACATATTCATAAAATAAAAAAACCACGCCATGAACAACACAAATATATCAGTTAAGAGAAAAGAACAAAATAAACACAAGAAAAAAAATTAAATACCTACTTGCATGAATGTACCCTTCAATGAAAGAATACTTTAGAAATCAATGAAATTTTCACTTCTTTGAGATCTAAAATATTTTACTTACAAAAAATAAATTCTTAAACCAAGGGAAGTAAAGAAGTCAGGAAAAGAAGGGCCTTCATTTTTTATCTTAAAAAATAAGCTAAATAAGATTAGATACGAATTAGAATGTGTTGTTATCCCCAAAAATTCGAAAATGATAGGTTTTATCTTAATCAGAAGTTTCCTGGGCTAGGCCTCAAATTTGTGCCAATTGGCACTTGGGAAGTGCCGATCGGCACTCCAAGAGTGCTGACTGGCCCTCCCAGATGCCGAGCCCTTCTTCCAATTTTGGTTCGATTTGGACTCTTTTTTTGAGGATTTTTTAGTAGGGAATTGCACCTAGACGCGTTTTTAACTCATATTCTAAAATTAATCCATTTTCTCTTGATAATTAGGTCTTTAGAGTAATAATTATCTGATAGATAAATATTCTAAAAAGACTTAATTATCAACAATTTCCTTAATATCTGATTATCAATTTTATTCCCATGCAAGCAGGCTTTTTTTTTTTTTTTTTTTTTTTTTACAAAAACCAACTACCAATCACGAAATTATTTAATTAATTTTAATTGTTTAACCAATCAGAATTAATTTAAGTTAATCACACATGATCGATTCCACCCAAACAAAATGCATGCAAACCGTGAAAATTTGATTATGTGATATCTTTCAATCCAATGGTCTGATTTGGGAATCGGGCAAACTGTCACGACCATTAGGATCTCAAGATCATTTTATGATATGCAACGAATGATTTAATGCATGTAATACAACTATGATTTTTTTGGGTATATGAATGGTCATTTTAGTGATCTTTCTAGATTAAATTATGGGTGCAAAATCGAGTGTCTGCAGAAACCTTCCGCTATGAAATATTCTGCCGATGAACATTCTACATTTTTGGGATTTTGCTGCAAAATATTCTGCTAACAATCATTCTGCATTTCTGGGATTCTACTATGACATATTCAGCCGATGAACATTCTGAAATTCAGTAGATTCTGTTGTAAATAATCTACATTCTGGCTTATGAAATTTTCCGCTATAAAATATTCTGCAAATGAATCTTCTGCACTTCTGAAATTCAGTAGATTCTACTGTGAACAGTCTACTGAAGGATCTGCACTTTCTACTACGAAATTTCTGCAGCGAGACGTTTTGCACTTTTGAAAAAGTCTGCTAAGGGATACTTCACGGAGGAAATAGTGATTCACAACAGTATAGCAATGACGAAAGTTTTCCTTTGGCTTCTATAACTTCTTCTTCTTCTTTTTTTATTTTTATTTTTTTTTATTTCTTGCTTTTGGTTCTGAAGGGGAAGTAGAGCTAGAATCACTAGCATGAAAAAAAATGATTGAATCCTTGTGAAGGGATGAAGGGATTTTTCTCTTCAAAATGGTGGACCCGAAGGTGGAGATAGAGTGAGTTTAGAAAGCTTTTGGTGTTTTCTTAAAAGAAATGAGAGCAAAAAGTGGTGGAAGTTTTGGTTTTGCATGTTTGAATAAGTGGCTTGCCACATGTCTCACATGCATGGCAAGGAGAACAAGTGTCATTTAAAAGATAGGACTAAGTGTCTTGGCCTTATTAGTTTTTTTGTATAGGAAATATTACAACTAGTGTAAGGGCATTCCATTGTAGAGTTCTCAGGATATTTTTGTTGTAGAACTCTATGATGTTGTAGTGATATTTTGCTACCGCGTTTTGATGCAATGCCATTGAACTCTACTATGGTATTGTGGTATTCTAACACAACATTCTTCTATAATATTCTACCATAGCATCTTGCTCACAATACTATTCTTTTATAACATTGTTGCATTCTGCCACAGAATTCTGCTACGGTACAATCATGCTGTAACGTTGCTGAAATATTCTGTTGTAGAATTTCGCAACACTGTTTTGCGGTAATGTTGCAATGATATTCCACCATAGAATTTTGCTATGGTACTGCTGTGATGTTTTGGATACTTTCCTGTGTTGTAGCATAACTTAGACCAGATAATTAATTCATTTAGTCTTGATATACGATAACATTTCTTTTTGAACAAAATTTTGTTTTATCTTTTTTTGTTTTGTTTCACACATTAAACTCAATTTGTGTAAGTAGCAAGCTAAACTCCAATAACTAGTGAGATTCTCTAAATCATTATTGATACAAAATAATTATTGTTCAGGCTTTCCCTTATTCAACCAAGGATGGGCAGCTTCATAAAATGGTCATATTAGATTTAGGTGACATTTCTTGAAGCATAAAAATTTTAGTAAATCATAATATCATGAATCATTGGGATACGCAAATTAGAGCCAAATATCAAAACTAGCCATGTCTTTCAAAATATATTAAAAGGTTAGAAACTTCCCTGAGGGTATAGCTTGAAAGGTTTAAGAACATCCGCGTCTCAGTTTGGTGAGGACTTGGAAACATGTTTGTGGAGGAGAAAAATGTCTAGGGATCATTTTACGTTTCTTATACCTTAGACATGCGTCTTAATGTTATTGGATAACGCTTAGTCTAGGCTTTTTCTAAGCCTGGCACTGCACAAAATGGGCTCCAAAGTACCATTCTGTCATGGCTAGTTTGTGTGCAAACGTTGAGTTCAAAGTCCAAGGGAAGACGTGTAAAGTGGCTTCTCCTCTATTTTTGCCGCAGAAGGAATTTTTCTCCAGTTTCAGCCACATGACTAACTTTTCTACTGTAAAATAAAACTTTCTGTTGTGCAGTAAAACCTTCTGCTGTGCAGTAAATTGTTCAGCTATGCAGTAAAGCCTTATGCTGTGCAGTAAAACTTTATGCTGCGTAGTAAAGCTTTTTGCTATGTAGTAAAACCTTTAGCTGTGCAGTATTTCTTTTTGCAACATTACTGTTTTGCCCTTAATATTGGTTAAATGCAACATTACTGATCGTTAGAGCATCAGGATTTGTTTTGAAATTACGATCATGCCCTTGGTGCAACATTACTGTTTTGCTCTTAATATTAGTTAAATTCAAGTTGTAAAATGAGGCGTCTACAGTTGTGTCTAGAACCGGTCCTCCAGTAATCATTCTTATCTCACCAATAGAGGCCCTAGAATTTTCTTGCTCATCATCTTTTCTTATGTCAGCTTGTTTGGGCTTTTTTTTTTTGTTCGGTGATGATGATGATCCTTCTTCACGAATGTCTATAATTTCCCATTTTGTATCAAATCTTCGATTTTCCCCTATATACTACACTCTTCAGTAGTGTGTCCGTGATCTTTGTGGAACCAACAGATTTGATATGAAGGACTTAGGTGAGGCTAACTTTATTCTTGTGATCAAGCTTTGGCGAGATCGCAAGAATAGGATGTTAGGCTTATCACAAGTTGGGTATATAGATAAGGTCCTAGAACGGTTTAGCATGCAAAACTTTAAGAAATGATTACTTCCTTTCAGACATGGAGTTCCTCTGTCTGATGACCAAAGGCCTAAGACTCAAGAGAAAGAAAATATGATGAGACAAGTTCCTTATGCTTCTGCAGTAGGAATTCTCATGTATGCCATGCTTTGTACTAGACTAGATATTTGCTATTCAGTTGGCATGGTCAGCCGATATCAATCAAATCCAAGACCAAAACATTGGCAAGCTGTAAAGCATATTCTCAAGTATCTACGGAGAACGAGAGATTATATGTTTGTTTAACGATGTGAGGATTTGATTCCCATTGGCTATATAGATTCAGATTTTCAATCAAATCTAGATTTCAGAAAGTCCACTTTAGGTTGTGTGTTCACCTTGGAAGGTGGAGCCATAAGTTGGAGGAGTGTTAAGCAATGTTGTATTACGGACTCCACCATGGAAGTTAAATATGTTGCTGCTTGTGAGGTGGCAAAGGAAGCTGTTTGGCTCAAGAAATTCCTTTTTGATCTTGGTGTTGTGAGAATGGAGCAAGTTCCCATCTCATTGTTTTTCGAAAATGGTGGAGCAGTTGTACAATCCAAAGATCCAAGGAAGCATAAGAAAGGAAAGCACATTGAGAGAAAATACCACTTCATTTGAGACATTATTACTCGTGGAGATGTAGTAGTAGCAAATATTGAAAGTGCAAATAGTCTAGCAGATCCTTTTACGAAAGGCTTGCCTCAAAGGACTTTCGAGTCACATTTGGAGAAAATAAGAGTTAGATTAGTGCACAATAGTCTTTAGGGTAAGTGGGAGATTGTTAGGATTATTGCCTTTAAATCCTATTGTATTATGCTATGTATGATATTATGTATGACTTAATATTGTGATTAATAAAATTGTTTTATTATTATCTAAAATAATGGTAACATGAATATTTGGACATTATCATATAGTCCATGAGATGCATGTATGTGATTTATGTGATTTAGTCACAGAAGATATAGATCACAAGTTCTTTGTAAACTCAGAATTTTAGTTCGTAGTCGGTGATGAAATTGGGTGTTTCATCTGCGAAGACTATAACATATCAACTAATATGATTTGTCTTGATCATGGAAGTTGATCATGGAAGTGGAGACTTCTAGTTGATATATTGATATGTTTTAAGAGTTAAGACATATTTAACAGGACCGCTGTGAGATTTATTATTCTTCTAATGACTGTCAAATGAATAATAAATCTCACGACTTCTATTTGCATGAACTCTTAATCCTGAGAGAATAATGGACCTAATCATGAAGTGTAGGTTGCTTTGATCTAAAGTAACGGTCAAAACCTCAGTATGTTGGCAGCCACATTTAGTGTTGATGGAACATATATTCTCAAGATGGAATTCATAGTCTCTTAATGGAGATACAAAATATTCCCTAGAGATAAGTTTAATGGGTTCAGTTATTCAGAGAGTTAGGCCTAACCACTTTGGTAAGAAATTACTAAAGCATATATTTATGAAATTAGATTTCATAAATATATGATGAATAACTTTAAAGGATTAAACCAGGTACTCAAGGATTAAGATGTAGTAATTCACAAAGTGGCAGTCTGCATTTATAACTTCGTATTACTACAAATATTTTATGAAGGGGTTGCATGTATAATAAAGTCTTGGGGTATAATTTATTAATAAGGTCTAGAGTGCAATTATATTTATATAGTGGTATTAAACATAATTAATGGTAACTTTGGATTTGTTAAAAGTTGACAGAAAAGCCCAAAGCCCATTGGAGATAGTGTCTTATTTGTTTCCTTTTAGTTCCACTCCAAGCCACATACTAGAGCCCAATTAGAAAGGCCCAAAAGGCTAGCCTAATTAGATAATCGGTTATAAGGAGAGAAACATACAGAATTTTTTTAAGAACAAGAAATGGTTTGTATGTGAGTGTTGGACACTCTCTCATTCTCTCTTGAACAAACACATATAACTGATTGAGAGACCACACATCTGAGGCGTTAGTGGAATTGGAGTGAAGATTAAAAGTGTTCCCGAGTACTTTTAATCTTTGGTTTTGAAATTCACCAGACCAAGGTACACTCTCTTATCCTTGAATTCTGAAATTTATATAGTATATTTTATCAACTGCGAATGAAGTAGATACGTTAATTTTCTACTGCAAATGTTTTGTATGCAATACAAATATGTATTTATCCAATAGTTAAGTGTTGATAGAAAAGCCCAAGGCCCATTGGAGCTAGTGTCTTATTTGTTCCCTTTTGGTCCCACTCCAACCCACATACTAGAGCCCAATTGGAAAGGCCCAAAAGGCTGACCCAATTAGATAATCAGTTATAAGGAGAGAAACATACAGAATTTAGCAACTAACAAGTTACATGAAATGATTTGTATGTGAGTGTTGAACATGCTCTCATTCTCCCTTGAACAAATACATAGAAATTAATTGAGAGACCACACTTATTGGGCGTTAGTGGAATTGGAGTGAAGATTAAATGTACTTCCGAGTACTTCTAATCTTTGGTTTTGAAATTCACCACACCAAGGTACACTCTTTTGTTCTTATATTCTGAAATTTATATAGTACATATCATCAATTGCGAATGAAGTAGATCCGTTAATTTTTCTGCTGCGTATGTTTTGTATGCGATACAAACATGTATTTTTCCAACACAAGTTTGGATCGTCCTTGATCTACAAAAAAACTTCCTCCACAGATATATTCAAAGGGGTGAAATTTACCATTTTCTTTAAGAGGTTCAAACTTCCATTTTCGTTTTTCTGATTATGGGAGTGATTCTTCTCTTTCTTCTTGTGTCAAGGCACGTCAATGTCTTCTATCTTTCACTTGACATCCATCCCCTTCACTGTCAACGCATCTTCTTCGTTCATATATTTTTTGAGCTTTGAATCGGAGATCCATCATTGTCGTTGGTGGAGTCTTGGCTAAGGAAAAGATAAAATCTTTAGTCATCAAACTAGCCTGGAAGGCTATTAAATGGACTTGATCATCCGCTTCTTCTTCTTCTAGGGTTGCTCGGTCGAAATGCTTCACATAAGCCCTTGGAGTCTCTCCTTCTTGCTATTTCATCGCCAGCAAATGAGAAGTTGGCCTTTTGTGCCTCTGGGCCCCGATGAAATTTTGAACAAAAGAATCACTCAACTATTCGAAGTTTGCTATTAAGGATGATTCTAGCTTACTGAACCAAACTCAAGCAACTCCTTTAAGAGTTGTTGGGAAGGATGTACACATCACTTTATTAGGTGTCCTACGAAGTTTCAGCAATATCTTGAAAGACTCTATGTGATCTAACGGGTCCCGTATACCAATCAAAATATTCCAATTGAAGGAGCTGAAACTTTTATGGGAGTGGGCATTCTAGGACTTCATTGGTAAATGGTGAATTTGTTCCCTTGATCATCCCATCTAAGTTTTTGGTTGACTTTCCTTTCAGAGCGTTCTTCATCTCGTCCATTTCATTCCTCATGTTTTACAAGTGCTCGTCATTGTTACGATTGGGTTGTTCTGTCTGCCTGGAACTGGACTACCCTGTTCATCTAGAATTGGACCACTCTGTTTGCCTGGAGCTTTCTTCTCTATTATTGGTCGGGGGGCATTGACCCTCATCATCATCATTATTTAGATTATGCTGGCGAGGATGGGGCATGTTGCTATTCTCATGGGAGATGCACTGCCGTAACTCCTCATTTGGTTGGTCAATTCTATCAATACCGTATTTTGTCCATCCCCAATTCACGCGTTAAAAAAGACCCAAAAAAAAAAACTTAAAAAGGTACAAAATCATGAATATCAAAGCCAAAAAGGGTAAAAATAAGTACATGTTTGAATGGTGAATCAAAAAGTCACAACATTTGAAAAACCCATTTTACAGAAAATCTGGCTAAAACCCTAACCGGTATGACAAAAAAAGTTGACTTTTTGATCCGACCATTCGATTGTGTTGAATTTTTTTGACCATCTCATAGGACATATTTTTCCCTTTGAAACAATAGTTTACAGGCCAAAATCAAAGTTAAAATGAATAAGGTATCACAAAAATATCGAAACCTTAATAAAGTCTTCATTGTATTTTTCAATAAAAATGACGGTTTTTTACCCGGCTTCGCGCAATAAACTGTATTGATTGGGTTAGAACTAGAACAAATGGGTTGGACCATCTTGAAAAATAAGGTCTTAGCTAATTTTTACTAAAAGGGCTCGACAATATCAGCTCCAAATTGAAAGATATGAAATTTTAAAGGGAAGACGCTCAGAATTTTTCAGTTTTGCGTCACCTTCATTCCAAGCGCAATATCTCGACAACCGTAGCTCCAAATCAAACGAGATCAGAATCATAGAATACTAGACATCTATAGATTTCCATGCATATAAATTTCAAAGAAAATGGTGCTCCAAAAGGCCTTCAGAATACTGCACAAAAATCAGACCAGAAATCAGAGAAAGATAAAAAATGCTGACAAGGCGGATGATGTAGTGGACAAGGATGGAGCTGGCATTGGTGTACCAGCGTACACCAATGCTAGATACCCCTTTGAAGGGGTGGCTAGCACTAGTGTACCATGGTACACTAATCCTAGCCTCCTATTCCCTCATTTTTCCTATAAATACCCCCCCCCCATTGTTTTAGGAAAAATCATGAAGAAAAAGTGTAAGGAAATAGTGGGAAAAAAATATAGAAAAGTAGGGAGAAAAAGCGAGGAAAAAATAGTTAGAAGTCAGAAAAAAAAAAGAAGAAGAGAAAATCCAAAAGAAAAAACCTAGAAAAAAAAATCTCTCTCTCTCTAGGAAACCCCACACCAAAAGCTCCACCCTTTCTCCATTAATGTAATCTCTTGAGGGTAAGGATTTGGGGTAAGTTTAGTTTCTTGATAACTAAACCCATCCCTCCCTTTTACCATTGTAACCATCTTGCATATATATAGAAAAAATCTCTCTTTTGTTTTGTTGTAAATAGTTGTTCTTGTATATCTTGTGTTTGTATCTAGCCCTTCTTTTTAATACTTTTTTAGTTGTTGTTGGATATTACATTTGTGTTTTTCATCCTAGATGGGTATTGGACCATCTCCTAGGCCATGAATGGGAAGTACCCTTAGGGGAAAGAAATCCCATCCCACCTAGGCATCTAGGATTTTACTTAATTTTTTTAATTCCTTGTCATTTATTTTCTTTCAACATCCCCATCCCCTTTACATTTCTTGCAATCCCATTTACTTTCTTGCAACATCCCCCTCCCCTTTTACTTTCATTGCTCTTATATATATATATATATATGTGTGTGTGTGTGTGTGTGTGTGTGTTTGTGTATATATAATATCTAGATACTAAAAAAAAAAATTTCTATTGTCCTCTTTAAATGGTATTTAAACCTCCATTAGAGCACAATATATATGGGTATGTCTGATAAGAGTGGTGATGGCTTAAGAAGTACTACTTCTTTATGTTGAAGGATCCATAAGGCTTGAAGGAGATTAGACTCTATTTAAGGAGGAAAAAAAAACATTTTAATCAACTTTACTATACTGAAAGCTTTTTACTTTTATGTCTTTACATTTTAAGTCTTTAAATTTCAAGCCTCTTTACATTTCAAATCTTTATATTTCAAGTCTTTACCTTTAAAGCTCTTTATTTTTTTGTACATATTTCATATTGCTATCCCTTTATTTTTTCTTGTTGATGATGTGCCATAAAGAAAAGTGCTTGGGTAAATATCTCCCCTACTCCCCTATTATAAGAAATACTTCCTTGTTAAGTTTTTCCTCATCTTTTCAAGTAAAAAAAAAAAAAAAGATGTATTTTCAAAATGCCCTTTTCCTTTTCTAATTCAAAAAGGATTGTTCATACATCAAGGTTTGTTTCAAAAAAAAAAAAAACAAAAAACTATCTTTTTCAAAAAATGATGATTCTTTTTACAAAAAAAAAAGGGGGGGCTTTCAAAATAAAATGTATTTTTCCTTTTTTTTTTTCAAAATACAAAAAGGACAAGTAAAAAAAAAATTATTCAAAATAATATTTTTACCATGTTGAAAAAAAATGTTTTTTCCACCTTGGGTTTTTCTTAAAATTTGTTCTTTTCTTTTTATAAAAAAAATCTGAAAATCATGTTTTCCAAAAAAAAAAAAAAGTTTTTACCACGTAAAAAAAAATGTTTGGAAGAATGCTTTGTCATTCTCTTTTCCAAGAATCTAAAAAAAAAATGGCTTTTGAAATAAATAAAATGCTTTCAAAAATAAGGTTTTTTTTCTAAAAAAAAAAAAAAAAAAAACTTTCTTGAAATCCTTTTACCATATAGAAAAATGTTTCTTTTTCGAAAATGTTTTTTTTTCTCCAAACAAAATAAATAAATAAATAAAAGAAAAAGTTAACGTTGTAACTTTCTTTTCCAAGTTTCTTCTTAGGATAGGCGTGGTTGTGGGATTTTGTTCAAAGCTCATTTCCATGAGTCTTTGAACATCCCATAAGCAAACATTTGTCTATAACATATTTGGCACTAATAAATCTCTCCTTGTTATCTTTTGCATGAATGTAAAAATGAGAAAATGGTGGATGACAACAAGATGCTATTCTTCCAACCATCTCTTTTCATTTCTTTGTGTTTTTTTTTTTTTTTTTTGTATAGTTGTTAGTATTCACATGCTAACTATATAATAAATAAATAGTCACATGTTATTGCATAGTATACGCATATGCTTTTTCACATATTACTTATGTATATATCTAACATGCTTTGATTGTATTTTTTGTTGGAGTTACTATTCACATGATAGTTATATGTAAATACTTACTCACGTGTATATACATATATTGTTAATAAAAACCTTTTTTCTAAAAAAAAAAAAAAAAATCAAATGCCGTGTATTTTATTTCTTTGTAAAAAGTTTAAGTTGAGAATAAATTAAAATGAGATACTATTTTCGGATAGGCGTTGTGGGGTGCCTAACACCTTCCCCACACATAACCAAACTTCGTAGTCCAAGATCTTTTGTTCAAAAACTTTTGGCTTACCTTAATTAATGAACCATTAAAATTTGGTTTAGTTAATTAAGTAAATTAAAATAAATTAGATATCTAGGTGACTAATCACACCTAACACAAACCAATGGTTTGTGGCGACTCTTAAAATAAAAAAAAGAAAAAGAAAAAGGGCCTCACACACACACACACACACACACACACACACACACGCACACGCGCTCCACACTCTAGAGACACAAGCACACATGAGTCACATCGCTAAGGACCTAATGTGTGAAAAAACCCGAAAATTTCAATAAGAAAAAGATCTTCACACACACACACACACACACACCCCACTCTAGACAAAACCACGGACTGGCAACTCCACTAGGGATGGTTAGAGAGTTTAGGCCTAGGAGTTTTAATTTAATTCCAACGTCCTTCTTATCGTAAATGAATGTTATACTTGGCTTTTGAGACTATTTTTTATTTTTATTTATTTTTTGTACATGTAATGGCTTTCTTTTTCATGTACATATACCATGCTCACATGTTGTTTGATGTTTGTTATAATCTTTGAATATTGTGTGAAATGCATAGGATAGAGACTTAATTTCCACGGCACTTTGTATATATCTGCTTGTGCCAAAAAAGCTTTCCCCTTTATTTTTCAAAAATTTCATGACATGTCCCTTTGCATATGGGTCAAACCAGCCCGAGGTGACACTGGATAAGTTAGCCTCTAACCTTTGATAGTTTTGACGATCAAAGTAGGTAGCCTCATGTAGCTATCTGTGTAGCCTTGAGGTGATTTGAAATGATTGCCCCTAGATCCGCTCTATCTCCACAACCTCTATAAGAGGCATAATACGATGTTCAAGGTCCCCATTCTCTAGTATTCTAGGTTCTACCCTTAACCAACCTTACATATAGTGATCCTAGTTAGCTTAACCCGTGAGGATTCTATTGAGTGAACATCCAAGCCTAGGATAGGATCACCTTGTAGGATTGTTTTTCAAAATGTGTCAAGGGGAAAGTTTGTTTGTTTCCTTTTTTGCAGCTGCATTCATTTTTAACAAGTTTTCTCTTAAATTTTCTTTACTTGTTTCATACCATCAACCCTTAGAGAATGAATCAAGGTTCATTCACATTGTAGGATTCTACCCTCACCCTAAGGGCTTACAACCCTACAAGGGTCTTCATGCATTCATCCTTAATCATTTTTGGAAAAAAGATAATGAAAAGTGACAAAGAACATTTTTTTTTATACAAAGAGTTTGTCTTTAGCCCATGTTTTCAAAAACCCCAAAAGGGAGTAATTATGGTCCGTTTGGATTGAGGGGGAGGGAGGGGGAGTAGAGTAGAGTAGAGTAGATTTAGCCTAAAATTAGCTTATTTTTAGCCAACTCTACTCTACTCTCCTCCACTCCCCCTCCTTCCTCCCTCCATCCAAACAGGCCATAAGTTTTGCAAAATCCATTTTAGACACCGCATATTGTACCCCTTATGACTCGGGCCCCCGTTCTCCAATGATGTTAGAATTCTAAAGCCCAAGGTTGGCATAAAGTCCACTTAGATGAAAATTGACTTGAGGAAAGTTTTTATGGAAAATATAACTTATTTTTTGAGGAAATAAACTATTTTTGGAAAACAAATGCAACAAAATTCGTAGGGCGTGTGTACGCATATGCATGCTTCATGCACGCATACGCATACACATGCATGCGCTTGTATGCTAGGGTTCTAGAAACTACGAAATGCAAGTTTTATGTATTTAAACTCAGTTTGGAATGAATCCCACATCGTCTGGGAGCCGCCTCAAACCCCTATTTTCCGACTATATAGAGCCATAAAAGGTACTTTTTAGAAAAGGATGAATTCCAGTGGTAAAACGCATAAGATTCACTAGAAATTAGTGAACCAAAGAGGGAGTTTTTCACAAAACATCCTCAAGTCAATTTCATTTGATTGGGACCTTTTTTGGTCTTGATCTTTGAATTCCAGTGGTAAAACACATAAGATTCACTTGTAGTATTCGTACGCATATAGTTGGGATTTGCATGCATGCCTTATGTATGTGCACACACACTCTTGCTCTGAATCCCTAAATTTATTTTCTGTTCTTTTTTTCTTTAGTTTTATTTACATGTTTAGCTTCTTTTTAACCTAATTTTCACATCTGTATACATCTATTTACTTTGTTTTTTTTTTGTTCGCCTCGCGGTGGTTCGACCACCAATTGCGGCAATGCTCGCGCGAGTGCCCGCGGGATTATTGCGGGCCTTGGAGCTCAGATGCTGTAGAGGAGGATTATACCTCTGGTGTGTGACTAGAAAATGAGTTAATTTTAATTGAGTTACCAAAGGTAAGTGAAGTTGCCACCAATTGTTGGATTTTTTTCTAAGGTGTGATTGGTCACCTGACTCTATTTGATTTTATTACCAATCCTAGGTTAAGAAAAACAACATTTTTCCTAATCTAATATGGGTGGATAAAAAATCTTGAATCTTGAGTTCGGAAGTCTGTTTATGTGTGGGGAAGGTGTTTGGCACCCCACAACGCTTGTCGGTAGACAGTCCTTTGTTTTGGTAAAATTTTAATTTAAGGACATTGGCAATTGAAAATGAGCTATTTGCATTAGCTTTCGGTGCTTTAAATGAATTGGGCTTTGAGGCTTGGTTTCGGAAAGGGTGTGGTGTCGATCGATGCTTCCCTAGTGTTTTTGGAATCGGTGCCAAATTTCCACGGCAAAAATCCGATAGCATTTCGCCTTATTTTCATGGTGAAAATTCGGCAGCGCTTTGCCTCAGGTGCGTCATAGCACACAAAATGTTGTCCTCACTAAGTTTTTGTTGTGAGAATACGGCAATGGTGATGCCCCATTTCCATGATGAAAATTTGGCAAAGTTTCACATTTAGTGTGCTATGGCACACCAGCAGGGTTTCATGCCTATGTATCCGGTGCGTGCCAACATGCACATGCTAGGATGAGTTGGAGCCCCTCAAAGCATCAACCATATTGATGCATGTCACATACACGGGGAAGCCAATGTCACTTGGTGACATGGATCAAGATAGTCACACCACGATGATTGTGCACACAATATAGTATGAATATGCACCTACAACAATTGCCTTGGGCACATACCCACACTACAGGTTAAGAGCACTCATGGCTAGAGAGGGTCGCTCACGTAGCCATGAGGGTCCATCATACAAAGTGCACAATCACCCATATACAAGCATGCATAGATATACATACATCATACGCAGGCATGAGTTTTCATGCCTGTGTATCTGGTGTGTGCCACCATGCACATGCTAAGACGAGCTGGAGCCCCTCAAAGCATCAAGCATATTGATGCATGTCGCATACACAGTTAAGCCAATGTCACTTGGTGACATGGATCAGGATGGTCACACCGCGATGATTGTTCACGCAATATATCATGAATATGCACCTACAACAATTGCCTTGGGCATATACCCACACTACAGGTTAAGAGCACTCATGGCTAGAGAGGGTCGCTCACATAGCCATGAGGGTCCATCATACAAAGTGCACAATCACCCATATACAAGCATACATAGATATACATACATCATGCACAATGCTATCACACAAAGTGAGAAAGTAAATAAACATTGCCAACGTCCCAAGGGTATGGCCCAACAAGGTATAGGAAACATAAAACAAACATTGCCATACCTAGGGAACATGGCCCAAGTAAGGAGCAAAAAAGATAAAGAGTACATGGAGAGGGGAACCGTAATACAAGATTCTAGCGAAAAGGCTGGGAGAGAGGGAGAGAGAAAATCGCTCAGGGAGACTAGGCCTCCTAATCTATTGAACATGGCCCTTTTGTGGGCTTGCGTCTTCTTGCCTGCATCCTTGCCCTTTTTGCTTGCGCTTAGGAGGTCACACCCTTGCTCTAAGTGTCCATGCCCCAAGCGTGTACATGCAATGACAAAGGAAACAAGCCAACAGACAGGCAAAGAAAACAACTAGAAGGAAAGCATATTAAAAGACAAACTATCAAAGAGGGCCAAACGGGGGCAAGCAAACATGTTATCAAACAAAGGAGGGTGTCCTAGGAGGATAAATGTAGGTTTGGATTGGGTGTGCATGGTTCCAAGAGATTGGAGTATGGACGAGACACAGACTCATGCATGAACATGTAGGTAAGTGTGCAAAAATGCAAAGAAGCAAAGAAAGCCAAATAGGTGGCACAAAGCAAGCAAGGCAAGCATGTCAACGTCGCATGGAGTGGAGAAAGGTGTGTATCAAGTGCACCAACACCACGGAGATGTGTCTTACAAGAGGTCACAACCAAACAAGCCACAAGAGGGATGGATGCATCCAAACAAACAAGTGGCCCTAAAGGCCGACAAGCATAAGCCTGCGGAGGGCACAAAGCATGGCAAAGCCTAGATCTAGAAAGGAAAACATGGATATAAAGCATAGAAGCAAGCAAGCATACACATGCATAAAGGAAATGATCCAAACCCTTTGATATGGGCTAGGTGTATGCATGTAGGCCTGGATCATAAGATCTAGATCTACACCCTACCTAAAGGGCAAAAACGCATGAAATAGATATATTAAGAGACAAAAAGGCTATAGGAGCACATGGCATCACAACCAACATGAAGATCAACATCATGGAGCACACAAAGATATAGATCTAAGCATAAGCATGCTAGGAGCACATAAACAAGTAGATTTAGGCATAAGCATGGCAAGGAGAACATAAACATGTAGATCTAGGCATAAACACAAAATTTAGGCATATCCTAGCCTAAGAAGGCTAGGCCAACATCGTTAAAGCAGTAAAACATGACAAAAAGCAAGGAGACATGCTTTTAAAAGCTATAAAACATGCTAGGAAGTAAGAGAAAGCAAAGATATTCTATGGAAAGCAAATAGACATGCTAGGAAGATAGATAAAGCAAAGGGTGTAGAGCTAAAGAGGTACATCTACACCCTTAAAACCTCAAATCCAAGGTCCTAAGACCAAGGAGAGGAAAAAGAGTGCAAGAACTCTACCTCTTAATTGTTGAGAAAAGAGAGAAATCAATTTTTTTTTAATGTGTTTGGGAGTGAACTTAAAGAGGAAAAGAGAGAGAATCTACCCATAAAATGGTCCAAAACTACCAAATTTTTTTTTCTTTTTATCTGAGTGGGTCTGGGGGTATTTATAATGAAAACCTGGCCCTTCATTTTCCTGTGGCCACTAAGTGGCCGTCGGCCCTTTAGTGGCCGCCAAGTCAAATGCTGACATCAGTAATCCCGATTTCTTCTCTAGTTCAACTTTTAATGCATATTTGAAGGCCTTCCTAAACTCCTATTGAGTCGATCTTGGTGTCCCTGGAAAGCTCTGGTTGTCTAGTTTATAGAACACTAAAGAAAATGAAATTCCTATGGTCGGGTCAAAAGTTATGGCCTTGGGAAGTGAGCTGACATGCTTGCATAGTTTCCAGGATATCTCAACCTTTTTAACTCCGATTTCAACCAATCAGTAATTGTTAGAAAATGAATTCAATAATCTTCAGAATGACACTGGTCTCAATCTGTTCTGATAGTTGGATCAAAATTAGCTTTTTTGAGGCCCCTAGTGTCAACCTCGAGTCAAACTTGGTCAAAGTTGATGAAAATCATCGAGTAGCTTGAGTTTGATGTAGAAACATGAAAAATGTTGTTTTGGGATGATTTTGACCAGCTTTGACTTTCGGTCAACCTAAGGTTGAATAGGGGCATTTTGGTCAATTTGACTTGAAATGATATTTTGAGTGCTTCGATGCTCGAATGGCTTACACCATGTCAATCTAGATTTTTCCCCGGCCCCATGGAAGAAAGTTAATATTTTTGAAAATTTCGGGGTCTGGCACTCAAATCGAAGGTGAACAAAATACGTTATCTACACATATTCATGTTCATCACCAAGGCAAGAACATATTCAAAAGTGATGCATGTCCTTGTGAATGCATAACTTACCTCACTACATCACAACACCTATGCATCAATGCGTGTTCATATTATATGCATGTTCATAGTAATCAATAGATCAAAACCCTAATTGACGTAAATGAGGTAAAACAAGCAAAATAGAGAAGCAAAGGCTTAAAGATAAGAAAAACAACTTAGACAGAGGAATGTTGCAAAAATAAAGCAAGGCCCAATTGTATGCATGTGTATACGGGCACGAGTATGCATGTGTATACAAGGCCCACTTGGATTAGGGTTTTTGGGCACGAGTATGCATGTGTATACGTAAGGCCTACGTGCACAGCCCAATTGTATGCATACAAATACTTTGAGTATGAGTACGCATGCAGTAAGCATGCGCACGCTTACATGCCTTAAACCCTAACCCAAAAACAGAAACACTAAACAAGCAAAAGTTAAAATCTAACAACTTAACATGCTTAATACAAAAAAGCGAGATAAACCAAAACTCAACAGGCATGTCAAAGCACATATTAAGCAAACAAAAGATATAAAACAAGAATTAAAACAAGAGGAAAACAAAGAAAAAGCCTAGAACCTTTACCTCCAAACAAAGGCTCCATAGCTTATTTTGACTGTTCCCTTTAGTTAATCCAGTAATAACCAAAAAAAAATCAGTTAGTAAACCTTTGAAACTTTGAGATCAAGATCAAAAAAGTTCTCAATCAGAAAAATGTTAACTTGAGGGTGTTTTGCAAAAATCTCCCTCTTTGATTCATTATTTTCTAATGAATCTTGTGTGTTTTCCTTAAAATTTGCCCTCCCCCCTTGAAAATCTACCAATTCAAGATTTATATAGTCAAAAATAGGGATCTGTGGTGACTTCCAAACGATGTGGGATTTGTTCCAAACCAAGCTTTAATGCAAAAAACCTTTCCTTTCTGGTTTTCTACACTAAAACTTGGTTTTCCCTAAGGTTTCTGTGATCTTTATTTTCCAAAACAAAAACTTATTTGGTCCAAAAAGAGTTACATTTTCCCAAAAACACTTCCTCTAGTCAATTTCTATCCAATTGGGCACTAAACCAACCTTAAGCTTTAGAATTCCAACACCATTAGGGAATAAGGGTCCAATTCGTAAGGGGTACAAAATGCAGTGTATAAAGATGCCCTCTTTTGATTCGTGAGCCCTGCAAACAGAATCAAAAGAATAAGAGACAAAACTTGTTTCAACATATGATTCAGGCCCAACCCATGCACACGGCAAACAACACGCATACATGGGACGAGGTGTAATTCCATAGAGACGCGTGGGATTTGTATTTCCAAATTCCCTCTTTTGTTGCTCCAGAAATAAGCAACAACAGTTTCACTATCTAAGAACCTGTTTTGCCAATTGCAAGCAAAAGGTGAGTGACTCATTATCCTAGAGTCACTAAAAGAAAAACAAACATGGACAATGACATCAACCATTAACCAAACAAATAAGGTGCTCTTACGAGCTAAAGTATGCATATCTGTGGTGTCCATCTGGGGCTCTTGCCTCAAACTTCTCCTAGTGGCTGTCGCCTCTGTGTAGTTTCCATCTCTATCTCAATCTATTCTAATCTAGTGAGGCTCTTGGTTCTACGTGATGTACATGTTCAATTCCAAAAAGGATATGTACTCAAGTTTTGCATTCTTCTTTTCTTGACTTGTCTAGGGTTTATACTTGCATATTCAATTCCTATGGGATATGTGTACAAGTATGGTAGCAATCTTGGTAATTCTGACTTACGAGGAAGTCCTTGGTGATATATAACCTATCGGGAAAAGTGACTCTTTGAGTGTTGGTGACTCATGAGGGAATGTTCTTGGTGATTTTCGACCTACGAGGAAGTCTTTGGTGGTGTGAAGCCCATTGGGAAAAATTCTTCTTCTTGTTTATGACTCATCAGAGAGTATGTGTTAGTTTTACTCACGAGGAATTTTCTTAGTAATTCTTGACTTCTTAGGGAACTCATTTCTCACAACCCTCGAGGGAGTTGTCTTAGTGTCTTGGAACCACGAGGGTGTCCCTGATGATTTTTGGGGAAAACTTCTCTACTTTGTGACTCACTAGGGAGTCGTTTGATGATCTTAACTCATGAGGGAGCTTTCTTAGTTATTCCTAATCCACTGGGGATATTTCTTAATCCCTTTGATTCACTGGGGTTGATTCTTAGGCTCTGGGTGCTTTTTAATTTGCTAAAGGTATTTTTATCATTCGGGTGTCTTTGTAATATTCCTGCTACTTCATGGTCTACTGGGGATATTCTCAGACTTTCTCTTACACTTCCCATTTGTCGGAGCCTACTGGGGATATTCTATTTTTTTTTTTTTTTTGCTAAACTACATGTAATTTAGTGGAAGGCCTAAACTAAATGTAGTTTAGTCACCAGTCCTTCCCACCTCTTCAATTTTCTCCAACGGTTACCAACCGTTTCATTCTTTTCTTCTTATTTCTCTTCATCTTCCTCACCATTTCATTTTCTTTTAACTCTTCGACTTCCTCTTTCTCTCTACAAAAACCCTTTGCCTCTTTTTCTTCTCCCATCTCTCACAATCTGAAACTCTCTTACTCTCTCAAACTTTCTCATTTTCTCCATAGCACCCAAGTCCAAAACCAAGAAAACCTCCTATGTGATTTTCGGTGAAGTATTCAATCTCACCCATTAGGATGGAGCCATAAGGCTGACGAAGTCTCCTCCCTTAATCTACAAGCCATAAAACCATCTTTCAGAGGATGCACAAGCTAGAATGGTAAGTTTTTCAAACTTTTCCTCAATTTCGAGTTTTGCTTTGATCTTCCATTTTAATCTGTTTTTAGACATGCAAATGCTTGGATTTTGTTATGAGATGGGTTTAGATGAAAGCCTGATATCTTAGGATGGGTAGGAACATGATTAGGATGAGTTTTATTAATTTAAATTAATCATGTTTGATCGGCTCCACCCAAACAAAATGCATGCAGATCGAGAAAACTTGATATTGTGATATCTTTCAATCCGATGGTCCAATTTGGGAATCGGACATACCGTCGCGACCACTAGAATCTCAAGATCATTTTTATGATATGCAATGAATGAATTAATGTATGTAATGCAACTCAAAATTTTGGGTATATGAATGGTCACTCAAGTCATCTTCAAAGATGAAATTATGGGTGCAAAATCAAGTGTCTACACTAGTGTTATGCATGAAGATGTGATGAACAAACAAGAACATATGAAGAATGATTGAACAATTAAGAATATCATGAACATTCAAACATATTAAAGGAATTTAAATAATCACTAGCATGCTTTAATCTTAAATTAACATTATAGAAACATGAAATACAAGTTAGGGAAAGAGATCCACATGTTGAAGGAGGAGGATCTTGGTGGAGGTCCTAAGGGTGGAGTAGAAAAGAAGAACTAGGAGAGGGAGAGTAAGTCTCACTCAATACCTTGAGTCTTAGGAAGACCAAGATATGATAAGACTACTCAACTTCATTAGAACTCTAGAGAGGAGAGAAGAGATGGTGTTTCTTTGTCTTTGGAATGGAGAAGGGGGCGTTTATATAGTAGTGGTGGAGAAAATATGAATGGAAGGGAATTTAATAAGGGTTGACAAAGGATTAAGTAGAATCATGAACTTGGACCCTATTTCAGTATTTAGAGAAAGCTGGTGCATAAAATTTAGAGGTTAGTGGGAGTGATGAGAAAGAAAAATGTCTAAGAATTCAGTTTTTCCGTATCTCCTATAACAGCCCACATAGCCAAATTCAAAAAATCATATCTTACTCAATTCCAATTGGAATTGTCTTGCTCTTGTGCTCAAATTGAAGCCGCAGATGTCTAGTTTTTGGAAAAATTAACCTCACTCATAGATTCAAAATATTTTGAGAGATATCAATAAAATGGTGAGCAGAGGTCATTTGTTAGAAAATAATTTCAGCACAATTAACATTAATAGGTCCCAAATTAGTTTCCAATTAACATTAATAGGCTCTAATCACTTCCATTTCAGACTTAATTAGTTCCAAATATACCCTAATTAGAAAGATAATTATGCAAATTACTCATTGAATAATTAATGTTTGATTATCTAATTAATTAAGTGTGTGCAACCTTACCGTAAGATGTAATCCTAGCCAATCAAATTATGACACATCATTAATCTCAAGTTGATTATAATTATAACCAATTGGAATCAATTGTTCATAATCACATATAGTCGGACTCAATTTGTGATAGTGCATCTTGGTGATCAAAACTTAATTTGATGATAACTTTCAATTTGATGGTCCGATTAGGGTTTATGACCAGTTGATTTGTTCGTTACCAAATAAAATTGAGGATCTAACGGCCATAATTAAGATGCCTATTTCTACGGTGAAATTACCCTTTTACCCTCTATGTGATATTAAATGCGAGTTGCAAAATGGGGTGTCAACAATGCATACCTCGCTAGTGTTCATGCGTGCACATGTTCTCTTCATGCGTACGCATATGTGTTACTAAATTTATATGCACGTATGCCCCAGCATACGCATACATGGGAATTGTGTGCGCATGTGGGCACTTAGAAACTCATTTTTGTCCAGTTTGATTCTTCTTCACTCTTTTTTCCATTTTTCTTGTCCAATATGATTCTCATGCTCCTTTTCATCTCTTTTTGCAGGTTTTTTCAACTTTCACAGGTAGACATAGTATTAGTCGCATCTCTTCTTAGTATAAGGCCTTAACAGAAGACATGATGGCCTTGGTATGTGTTGCTGGTTTTGGGCCTATTATTCGCTTGATTCCTGAGAGTTCGCCTAGCAGCATACTGGTGCAGACATTGACCGAGAGGTGGGACACTACCCACACCTTCCACATTGTTGAGAAGGAGATAACGATAACTCCCCATAACTTCCACCACATGACTGGTTTGAGATTCGATAGGACCCTCATCAATCTGAAAGGTGAGTCTGTCATTCAACTGGGTGTAGACCTGTTGGGGCGTAGGTACCCTAGTGAGAGCATTCGATATTTCGATCTTGAGGTAGACTAGGCCTTGTTCTTTAGTGACGCCTGATGATTGTGCTTGGATGACTAGGGCATTCATACTGTATCTGTTAGGGGCATATCACTTCGCCAATGAAGGGCAGACAATGTCCTTAAGGTGGTTGGTCTTTTTCTATGACTTCGGTCAAGCTCGGGAGGCAAACTGGGGCCAAGCTTGTCTTGCCTTCTTGTACTCATCCTTGGACACATTCAACCGAGGGACTTTGGGCTAGCTGGTAGGGCCTTGGAAGCTCCTTAAGGTTAGAACTTCTTTGTTATCTTATGTACTCTCTATTCTTGTAAACTGTATCTATTCCCGTGTCATCTAGGTTTACAAATTGCATTCCATGCTCTTGCAAACCGTGCCTATCATCTATCTTGCAAATTGTACTGTATCTTACAAACTATCATCTTGCAAATTGTCTTTACGTTGCAAACTGTCATTTATCTTGCAACCTATCATCTTGCAAACTACTTTCATCTTGCAAATTGTTTCTTTTCTTATCTTGCGACATTGGGCTGTGAACTACAGTCTCATTACTCATGGAGTGGAGGTGGATTTAAGGAGCTTCCCTTCAGTTCGGGCACATCTCAATAGTCTTTCTTCTAAGGATGTGAGTGGAAAAATCTTCTTCCTTTTATTGTCTTTGTATGTCCCACAAGGTTTTTCTTCTAACCATGTATGCTTCTATAGATTGCTTAGAGCCCTTAGGTAGGTGCTCCTCTTGCTGTAAATCTGAACCTAGAGGCAGCTGCCATCATCTATTCTGGGATCACCTAACCCTTGGAGGGGGCTAGTCTGAGGGTTCTCTATTTGGCCTAGAAGGTTTCCTGTTAGTTGGTGGGTTAGGACATGCCATAGGTTCCGATGGATCCTCTCTCCTTCATGCTTGCCCCACTTTCCATGACGAATGATGAGTACCAGTTAGAGGAGTGGCATACCCTACACCCAGCGGCTCTTGGGCAACCTTAACTATGATGAGTTCCGTGAGACTTGCCTTATGCCCTTATTTCCCGTTGAGGTATGTATCTCCTTTCTTTTCTTATCCATTTCTCTTTATTCTTGAATATGTTGCATATGATGATATTCAAATGCGCTGATCATGTCAGGATATGGCTGGTCCTGCCAAGGGTAGCCCTACTGATCTTCCCCACTTGTCTTGGTCGGTCTATACCTATGACCTTAACAGCTTTGCTCTGGAGCGTCCTATGGGACATAACTTGAATGTTATGGGCTACCATTTTCCCAAGGGTACACAAGCGGCGAGTCCTCTTTATCCTTGTCCCTTTCATTTTCCATCTATACCTCTCGGGCTTATCTTAACATTTTCTTCTTTTCAAATCTAGCCCACTGTAGTAAAGCATGAGGAGCTTGTCTTGCTTGCCGAGAATCTTAAGCTAGAGGTGACCGAGTATTCTAGGTAAATCTATGGACTTAGAGGGTATGCCTACCCGGGTGATGATGATGATGATGATGATGATGAAGGTGATGACCTTGAGATGACTCCTAGCCACCAACTGAGGAAGAGGCATTATCGACGATGATTGTGCAGTTTAGACACACCGACAACATCGCATACTTGCAGCTTTTTTCCCTTTCTTTTTAGCATTATCTTCTGCACTTTAGATTTCTTTTGAGACATTGGGTTGTATTTTAAGAACATATTTACTTTTTGCTTTTATTTTAAGACATGTACTTAGTTTACAATTCATGGGAATCTCGGATGTGCATGCACTTTCATTTCCTTTTTCTCTTTCTTTTCTTTTCCTTTGATGTTTGCAAATTTGAGCTTGAACCTGTCTTGAGTAATCCTTTAGTCCATAGGAGTCATGAGAGAAGCCTTGGTAAGGAAATCATATTCCAATTAGAAAAGGGAATCCGAAACCCTAATGAACCAACGCACATATACGCGCGTATGTGCACGAAGGTATTGACCATGCATATGCATGCCACCAAGCAGAAAAACCCTAACTGACCTCTTTCACTATAAAATAGCTGCGTAAGCCCAGGAAACATTTTGTAAGGTCCCTAATGGCGAAATTCACTCCTTTAGGGGTCTCGGCGTAAATTAACAAGCTTAACCTTAACTTCAAAGATGCTTTCATCCCTCTCAGTCTCTCTTTTGTTTCTTTCTTCCATCAAATCAAAATGAATGAGCCTCTTTTGCGTGCAACCACTGAAATTCGGATTCCTACCTAGCATGTTTTTCAATTCAATGGTGTGGAATTATGCCCCACTCTTGAAGAATTTGATGCGATCATAAGTGAGCACGACTTCAGTGTTGTCATTCTCCCTACTCTCGAGGAAGACCTCTCTAACTTAGCTAATCAACTCTTGGGGGTTCCTTTAGCTATGGCCAAAAGATGGTGCAAGTTCGACAAGTTGAATGTCCTCATGGTCTTCAAGTACTTTTCTCAAAAAGATGTTCCATTGGTTAGAGTAAAGTGTTTTCATCATCTTAACACTTTTTTCCTTTCCATCCTTACAAAGTACTTCTTGGTGCATAAAACACCTCATGTGGATCCAAGAATTCTTTAGATGGTCAACAATCTAAGGAGGGGAAGCCCAGTAGTCATCATCTTGGCTGAAACTCTAAATGATTTGGATGCTGTTCACAGAGGGGAAACAACATTCTTTGCGGGGAGTCCCCTTCTTCTTCAGGTATGATCCCTAACTTTTGCCTAGTTCTTCAACCAAGCAGGATTCCACTAATTTTTGCATGGATCGTCTTTCAATTTTCAACCCATCAAGGCTCCTCATATTGTCTTTGAATATTCTTCTCTCTCTTCTTTTCTTTTTCATTTTCTTTTATCTCTCCTTTTATCACTCAAGCACTCGTGCTTTCTTTTTCTCTCCCTTAAATATGGTTGTATGAGAAGCTCTAGTTGCTTTATCCTCCTATTGTCTCTCTTAGTCAATATCAACCAAAACATTACCATGATTGTAAGCTTAAAGACAAAGAGATCAGCCTTGCCAAATTCACTGAATTCCTGAAGCATCTCTCTCCCTTATATGTTCAATGGGTGGTGGGATGGTGGTGCATCGAGGCCATATCTAGTTGTGGTTTCAAGAAGAACTATGTTCCTTTGGTTGGGCTTCGCCATTGCTTTTACTATCCCACGTGTTGCATTGCAAGGCGATTCGGTCACCGTTAAGGGGTTCCTCGCAGCGATGGTTCCTTCCATACAGTGGCATTTACTGAGAGGGTCCTAGGCAGAATCTGTGAGACTTGGTCACAAAGGGTGATGAATAGGGACATCCACTTTCCTTAGTTTCTTTATCCAACTTCGGGATACAAGGATTGGTTATCCACTGATATGAGAGTAGTCTGGAGAGAAGAGAAAGATCACAAAAAGTCCAACAAAAGGAAGAGGACTGAGTGACTACCTTAATATGCCCCAAATTTTACTTTTCTGCACATTATGATTCTATGTCTTTTTATTTGAGTTAATAAAGAATTGGAATGTTCCAAATCCCTTATGAAAAAAATTTAACATCTTTTAATTTGAGCAATAAGAGAATCAACCATTTTATTATCTTTACTTATTGTTTTTTCTTTTCTTTATTCTGTGCCATATAATTTTTTCCCACGACGTTCTTATGGGAATTTTCGCCTTGCCCATGGTTTTTTCCCTTATCTTTTGCCTAGATCACCCTTTTGGGTTTTCAATCTAATGGGGTTTCTTTGCCTTAACTTTTGCCAAGGCTGCCTTTTCAGGTTTTCTACCTAGCGGGATTTTTTTTTTCTTTTTTCTTTTTCAAATGTGTGTTTCTAGAGTCTATCCATGTTGATTGGGTGAAGTATCTCTTCTCCATCCAAATCTGTAATTCTTGTAGCGTCTCCTGACATGATCTTCTTGATAACAAAAGGCCTAGACCAACTTGGCTTCATCTTGCCTCTTGGATTGAAAGTTTCATTTCTAAGCACCTTTAAGACTAGATTTCCTTCCTTAAGGTTGTTAGGATTTGTGCCCTAAAATCCAATTTATTGGCATGTTATAAATAATTAAATTGTTTAATTATATGATACTATTTATAAATGAACTAATTAGACATTATCATAGTCCTTGAGATGTATTGTATGTGATTTATGTGATTTACTTACAGAAGATATAAATCACAAGTTCCTTTTAAACTCAAAATATAGTTTATAGTCGGTGATGAAATTGGGCGTTTCATTTGCGAAGACTATAACACATCAACTAAGATGGTTTTATCTTGATCATGGAAGTAGAGACTTCTAGTTGATATGTTGATATGTCTTAAGTGTGTAAGACATATTGAACTAGACCACTATGAGATTAATTATTCAATTAACAATTGTCACATGAATAATTAATATCACGACTTCTGATTTCATAGACTCTCAATCTTGAGAGGACAGTGAATCTGATCATGAAATGTAGGTTACTTTGATATATTAAGAGTGAGATCAAGTTTAATAGTCAAAATCTCAGTATGTTGGGTAACCACACGTAGTGTTGAGGGAACACATATTCTCAAGATGGAATCCATAATCTCTTTCTATAAAGACACGAAATATTTCTTTGAGTAAGTTTAATGAGAACTGGTTATTCACGACCGGCCACTTTAGTAAGAGTTACTAAAATTTATATTTTATGAAATTAGATTTCATAAATATGAATAACTAAAAGATTAAACCAGGTACTCAAGGAATAAAATAGTTATTTACAAAGTGACAATTCATTCTGTTGGGATTTATGCCCTAAAATCCAATTTGTTGGAATATCATAAATAATTAAATTGTTTAATTATATGAGACAATCTATAAATGAACTAATGTGACATTATCTTAGTTCATGAGATGCATCGTATGTGATTTATGTGAAAAGTCACAGAAGATATAAATCACAAGTTCTTTGTAGACTCAAAATTTTAGTTCGTAGTCGGTGATGAAATTGAGCATTTCATCTGCGAAGACTATAACATATCAACTAAGATGATTTGTCTTAATCATGGAAGTGGAGACTTCTAGTTGATATGTTGATATGTTTTAAGAGTTAAGACATATTGAATTGGACTGCTGTGAGATTTATTATTCTTCTAACGACTGTCAAATGAATAATAAATCTCACAATTTCTATTTACATCAACTCTAAATCCTAAGAGAATAATGGACCTGATCATAAGGTGCAAGTTGCTTTGATATATCAGGAGTGAGATCTATAAGTCACAATCAAAACCTCCGTATGTTGGGCAACCGCATTTAGTATTGATTGAACATATATTCTCAAGATGGAATTTGTAATCTCTTAATGGAGATATAAAATATTCCCTTGAGATAAGTTTAATGAGTTTGGTTATTCAGAGTGTTTGGCTCAACTACTTTAGTACGGAGTTACTAAAGTATATATTTATGGAATTGGATTTCATAAATATATGATGAATAACATAAATGATTAAACTGGGTACTCAAGGATTAAGATGTAGTAATCTTCAAAGTGGTAGTTTATATTCATGATTTTGTATTACTACGAATCTTTTAATGAAGGGGTTAATAAAGTTTTGGAATATAATTTATTAATAAGGCCTAGGGTGCAATTATATTCATATAGTGGTATTGAATATAATTAATGGTAACTTTAGACTTGTCAAGAGTTGACAGAAAAGCCCAAGCCACATCTTAGAGCCCAATTGGAATGGCCCAAAAGGCTAGCCCAATTAGATAATCAGTTATATATAAGGAGAGAAACATACAGAATTTCATAAGTCTTTTCAAAAAGGTTTTCATTAAGTTCATATAAGGAATGAAATTTTTTGTATGTGTGTGTTGGACACACTCTTATTTTCTCCTTGGAAACTGATTGAGAGACCACACTTCTTGGGCATTAAATGGAATTGGAGTGAAGATTTAAAGTGTTCCAAGTACTTCTAATCTTTTGTTTTGAATTTCACCGCATCAAGGTACGCTTTCTCGTTCTTAAATTCTGAAACTTACATAGTACATGTTGTCAATTGCGAATGAAGTAGATCCTTAATTTTCTGCTACATATGTTTTGTATGTGATACAAACATATATTTTTCTAACACATTATGCCTTGTTCACTATGGATATTTCATGGAGGGGTCAAATGATATCATATTAGAGTGCAATTATATTTCCATAGTAGTATTTGTTATATAATTAATTGTAACTTTGGGCTTATCAAGAGTTGACAGATAAGTCTGAGGCCCATTGGAGTTAAAGCCTTATTAGTCCCTTTGGTACCATCCCAAGCCACACACATAAGCCCAATTGGACTGGCTCAAAATTCTAACCCAATTAGATAATCAATCTTATTTAATAAGAGTTATTAAATAAAGTAACTGCTAAAAGGCAATTAATGTGTACGTATGATTAAAAAGAAGAGAAAATAGTTTTTCTCTACAGAATCTATGAAATACACCTTTCCAAAGGAAAATCAACATACCCAAGAACTGATTGAGACACCACTAATCTTGGTCACCATGTAGAATTGGGATGAAAATTGAAGGTATTCTCAAGTTTTGTTTTTGAGGTACGCTTTCTTTTCTTTGTTCTAGAATTCAAGGTTACATATTATCTCTCATGAATAAAGTAGATCCTTGTGTTGCTTTTGCTGTGGGTTTTGTATGAGATGCAAAATTGGTTTTTCCTTCAATGGTATCAAAGCAAACTTCAATATCATGCTTGTAAAATATGTGATTGAGTTTTTTTTTAAGAATCAAAGAAAACCGTTTTCTTGGTATTTCAATTTTCTGCAGTAAAGTTTCTGCATAATTGTGTCTTTGACGGCATGCCATGTTTTATATACGAGATATATATATATATATATATATATATATATTGGTGCATGTTATTCGAAGTGGCTTATGATCATGTCTCCTAGTTATGATGCCCTGATTTGGTAATCTTTATATTATCAATGAACACATAAACGTGTATTGGTAATATTAAAGTTTAATGAATCGTGCTTTTGTGTTCTTGGAATCCTCTAATATATATATATAATATATATGGATTCATATGCATGTGAATCATATAAGCCTTTTAACTAATGCTTTAAAGGTGTATCAGTTCATCAAGCTTTTTCGGCACTGATAAGTATAACTGATGGATGAAGTGGCCCTTGGTATATCTTTTAGTACGCGCCGACTTTGCTAGTTTTTGTATTAGTGCTGTACACTGTCAATCTTAATGTAGGATTCATGGCCTGACTTCAGTCGGATTAGTTAAGATCCTTGAATTGATAATATAGGCATGATGTAACTTTAAGATTAGGATTTTATGATCTCTAGTGTTTCTAGCATTTTAGGGTTCCTTATCTTGATCTTGAAACCATTAATGTTTGATCTATAAATCTTCTTTTATAAAATCAAAAAGTGTTTTTGATGGAAAATAGAAAAAAAAAAGTCAAAAACTGTTACCTGAAAAATGCTGAAAAAGTTGGTTTCACGATTTTCGACTGATCGAATAGCAATCGAGTACCAATCGAATTGGACAGAACCTATTTCTTCATTTTTTCAACTAATCGAAATACAACTAATTAAAATTTTTTAATGAGATTAAAACTCTAATTAAAAGTTATATATTTTCTAATGATATCAGAATTCTTTATCAAGTAAGTTAAGGATAGAGTTCTATATAACTAATTTTTGATCCATTAGTATATGGAATCCTAAATAGTTTAGGACTTCCATTTTAATTAGTGATTCTAATGAGATTAGAGTTTTTAACAAGTGCATGGTTCTACTAAGAAACTACTATTTCAATTGAATCACATATACTAAGAAACAATTTTGGACATTGCGCGTAAAGGAGTTGAAGTACATAAACTTTTGATTCAGCATAATCATAATTTCTTACACATGATGCATTTTTGGAAAATAGCTTATGATGTGATCATAGTCTCATTGAGATTCTAACATGTTACATTGGCTTCTATCTCAACTATGCTACATCATGAGATGCAAGAGTTAGCACTAAGTTTAGACTTTATATTAAGTCTAGATGAGATGTTTGGTATGAAGCATATTGAGTGCTAAGAAAGGCTTAAGGAGTTCCAATTCTATATCATTTTATGAAAATATTTTCATCTTTAAATAATTTGGAATTCTTGGTTGTAGAGATTAATTGTTAATCTCATATGGATATGATCCACAAGTCCCTATTAGAATCATTTGATCAATTCAGATTGTTTTGAAAATAAATAAATTCTTTTTATATTATCTAAGTTGACGAGTGAGTTCTACACAACAGAAGTCATCCTAAAAGCTAAGGCTAGGATCAATATGACTTAATTCAAACTCTAAGTCTTAACCAAAAGGTAAGGTAAAGAAGAAGAATAATAATACCAAACAATTGGGCAATCTAGTTGTCCTAGGAGTTTCCAAAAGGAAATTAGACTCAAAAGCATGACCTAAAGAAAAATGTTTCCATTATGGTGAAGCTAAGCATTGTCCATAATTGTAATCTAGATAGAAATTTACATGTTTTACTTTTAAAGAGAAAGTTTCCATCCTTTAGTATTGTATGTTTTGGCACTTTAGTCTAGGTTTTATTAATCTAAATGATATTCTAGACCGGTGAAAAATGGGCTTTTAGAACCATTATTTTTTTGTTATATTCCAAGTCTATGAATTCTATTTAGAGGATAATATGACCTAGAGCTCCTTTATTGAACAGGAATATGGTCCTAATGACTTCTTTAAGTCAATGCATACATGAAGAGGGAATATGACTCTTTTAAATATGGTAAAGTACATGATAAGTATTTCCATTTACTTATTTCCTTTGGAGATATACTCTAATTTCTACTATACATTTTCTAAAATTGATTCCAAAAGTTTTCTCCTAGGACATTTGTCAAATTGTGGATTGGGTGAAAACCTAGTATATGATACTTCCACTTTTGAAGATGTTCAGCACTCGTGCTAAAAAGGAAGTCTGACAAATTGAAATCAAAAGGTACAAAAATGTGTGTTTATGTTGGGTATACAAAAGGAATTGTGGAAGATTATTTTAGTAGTCATAAAGATAACAAGGTGTTTGTAAAGTACATATTCAAGTTTCTAGATAATGACTATGTGAATAATTTTAAAGCTAAATGTAGAATTGTTCTAGAAGAAAAATGTCAGAATTTGTTGTAGAACAACTATAAAATACATTTACAAATGAGATGGTTGTATTAGATACATCACACGACATTATTCTATATTTAGCTAGTACATTGCTACAATATCATAGTGGGTGGATTATCAGTTTCCCTGATAAATTCATACTTTTGGGATAGACTTGTGAAGTCATCCCATAAGGATATGAATTTGATCCTTAATCCTATGAAGAGGCAATAGATGATATGAATATGCATTACTGGATCAAAGTTATGTAAATAGAATTAGATTCTATTTAAAGTCTAGAACTTGTAAATGTGCCTAATGTCATTAAACCTATTGTTTTTAAATAGGTCTACAATAAAATGAGATTGATAGAATAGAAGATGTAAACCTTCAAAGTCAAGACTAGTGGCGAAAAGATTTATTCAGAAAGAAATAGACAGGTTATGAAAAGAACTTTTCATCAATAGTCATGTTTGACTCTATTCAGATCCTCTTATCCAATATATTTCATTTGGTTGAAATATGGCAATGGATATCAAGAAAGCTTCTCTTAGTAGCAATTTTGATGAAGACATCTATATAATGTAGCTAGACTAGTTCATAGCAAAGAACCAGATGTATTTAGTATCCAAGTTGCTTAAAATTCATCTATGGAATAAAGCAAGCATCTAGATCATACAATGTCATCTTTGATCAAGCAATCAAATTGTTTAAGTTGATCAATTAGTGATAAACCTTATAAGTGTAAAATCTATATAGAACAATAAATCTCTTAATGTATGTTGATGACATTCTAATCATTTTGAATGATGTATAGATATTGTCATCAATAGTATTTTTGTTGTCAAGGCTAGTTTGGTATTAAGTACTTAGGTGAAAATGATCACATCCTAAGAATTAAACTTTGGTTAGATTCATAAATTACGATGTTGGGTCTAGCTCAAACTACTTAAATAGATTAAATTATAGCCAAGTATAGCATATGATACTTCAAGAAAGGATTCCTTTCTTTTAAGTTTAAAATTCTTTCGTAAAGAACTATAGTCCTAAGACTTATAAAAGAAAGAGCATATGAAGACAGTTCCTAATACTATGTTAAAAGGAAGTCTCAGTTATGCTATGCTATATGCTAGGCCAAGTATTTATTTTGTAGTGGGCATGGTAAGCAAATATCAATTAAATCCAGGATCACTTAATTTAGTGGGAGTAAAACATATACTCAAATATCTTAGGAAAATGAGGGATTATATGCTTATTCACCAAAATGGAGAATTGATGGTTACTGGTTTTACAAATGTTGACTTGTAGTTTGATTGTGATTCGTGAAGTTTGACTTTAGGATATGTGTTCACCTTAGTTGGTGAAGGTGCACATTAAGCTTAAGTATCATCTCATTAGAGAGATACTAAAGTGTGGGATGTAATAGAAAAGATAATTTATGCAATAAATTTAGCTAAAACTTTTTTCCAGACCTTGCCTTAGAGTGACTAAAGGGAAATAAGTGTTAGATATACGCAAAATTGTCTTTGAGGGCAAGTGGGAGATTGTTAGGGATTGTGCCCTAAAATCCAATTTATTGGCATGTTATAAATAATTAAATTGTTTAATTATATGAGATTATTTATAAATGAACTAATGGGACATTATCATAGTCATTGAGATGCAGTGTATGTGATTTATGTGATGTACTTACAGAAGATATAAATTACAAGTTTCTTGTAAACTCAAAATATAGTTCGTAGTAAGTAATGAAATTGGGCGTTTCATTTGCAAAGACCATAACACATCAACTAAGATGGTTTGTGTAATACCCCGAAAAAAAAAAAAAAAGATTTAAAAGGAGGGATATTTAAGTAAATTTCTTTTATGGGGAAAATTTTATAATTTCTAATTATAAGGGAGCTTTTAGAAAATAAGGTCGAAACCCTGGCTATATATATAAGCTTATTAAATCAACGTATAGGGGGGATATTTTGAGAGAGGAGATTACCCAAAGGACTAAAATTGAGAAGGATTGACTACACCCTTCAGGTAAGAGCCCAAGAATCTCTCTCTTGTCAAATCTAAGCTTATTTGGAATTAGAGTATTTTTTTTTTTATGTGGATATTTTGACTAGTAATGAAACTATTTAATTATTCAAGAGTTTTAATGATACAAATGAAGAAAAGTTTAGATTTATATTTTGGTCAATTGGACGCTACTACCTACAGATTTTTTTGTGCTCAGCATTTTAAAATTTTATATATATATATATATATATATATATATATATATGCTCCATTGCGATAAGCGTAGCTGGAGGTTGTAGATTTTAGGCATGATGGGTCTAAGGGTCAGCTTTCTGCACATTTTGGTTGTTTAAGAAACTGTGCCCGGATTGATGGAATTGGGGAAAAAAAAAGTCTAATAAGCATGGGTTTAGGTTTGACGTCTGACAAGTTATAAAAAAAATGAAATGAAGAAGAAGAAAGCTGTAAAGTAAGTGTGGCACACGTCCTTGTCTTTCCTAATGTGACATAGTGCTACTACAAGGTGTTATAGCCTTATCTTTTAGGGTCTATTCGGATAGAGGAGTGGAAAAGTGGGAGAATGGAAAATATTTAGTTTTCCCTCTTTTGTGTTTGGTTGGAGGGGTGGAAAAGTGGGAGGGTGGAAAATTCTTTTGTTTGGTTGGAGAGAAAAATGGAAGGGTGGAAAATATAATTTATATAAATTGACTATTATACCCTTGTTACATAATATGTAAGAAATAGATTTATTTGAAAACATTAAATAATATAAAATTTATCTCATCATATATATAAATTTATATTATTATAATGTAAAAATTAGATCAGGTCACGTTGGAAAAAAAAAAAAAAAAACAACGTTCACGTTCAGTAACATTGAAAAGAAAAGGAAAAAAAAAAAAAAACAACGTTCACATTCAGTAACGTTGAAAAGAAAAGAAAAGAAAAGAAAAGAAAAATGTTCACATTCAGTAACGTTGAAAAGAAAAGAAAAGAAAAGAAAAGAAAAAAAGAAAAAACAATGTTCTCAGTAACGTTGAAAAGAAAAAAAAAAAAAAGAAAAGAAAAAAGAAACAACAACAAAACAACATTGAAAAGAAAAGAAAAGAAAAAAAAAAAAAAAACAACAACAACAACGTTCTGAGTAACGTTGAAAAGAAAAAAAAAAAGAAAAAAAAAGAAAGAGAACGTTGAAAAAAAATAGGTGGGAAGAGAGCATTTTTGTAAAAGTGCTATTATAGAACTTTTCTCTTCATATTTTTCTTCTGATTTGGAAGGAAAAAACAATGTGGGCCCGGAGAGAAAACTTTCTCTCAGGTTTTCTCTCCTTTCTATTTTCCATCCCCAAACGAACGCACCCTTAAGGCATAAATGGTAGCAAAAAAAAAAATATATATATATATATATAAAGAAAAATATAATGATTATGTGGAATTTTGGTGTGAGATAAGCAAACAATTATGAGATATTTTTAATAGTCTTTCTTCTAGTCAGGTACCGTTATAAGTCTTTCTTGAATTATATGATTATTGTAATTTATTATTTTTGGTATTTTTATGTAAAAACGTTATTTTAGGTTTAGGTGATTTATTTTCTTATTTTTAGGTGCATTTAATGCTTTTTAGGCCAAATTTGATTCCTGATATGGTTAGGTATCAATTAAGAGTTATTTTAGAATATATTTTCTTGTCTATCAATTTTTATAGAGCCCTTAAGTAGGCCCCTAAGTTTGTAAACGTTTTTCATAAATTATTGAATAAAAATCAGAAAAAGGTGAGGCTTTGCTCTTCTCTTTGGTTCTTCAAGAACTATGAACTTATCAGGGATTCTTCCTTGTGGCGTTCAAACTTTATACCTTTGGTTCGTGATTCAATTATAATCATTGGGTCAAGGTCTGTTACTTATACTTTTGGTTCACGTTTCTCTTATAAACGTTTAGTCAGGGTTCTATCAAAATTTGAATTTTAGCTTTCTTGGGTAAATATTCCAATATTGTTTGTTAGGTCTCAAAGCGTGTCAATTGAGGTTTACATCATTTGGTATCAGAGCTCAGGTTCTAAAATCAGTTTTTTATCCTTTTATCTTTTGTTTCCTATTATCATCCTATCTTGTTCCTTTTGTGTTCTTTGTTCCTCGTTCTTATTTTGTGACGTGCACTAGGTTAAAATCATGCACCAAGTTCCCAAAAAAAAAAGTGAAAAAAAAGAGATGGTAATGATTGAGAACATTGTGGAAGATTCAATTGAGGTCAAATATGAGAATGAGTCCACAACTCACAATCCTCAAGTCTCAGTTGATTTGTTGAAGATGACAATACAATATATTGATTTTCTTGGAGTAGAAAATTTTAATTTTATTATCAACCCTTTGTTGATTGATGTTGCAAATAAATTGAAAGTAGATGAGAAGAAATTTTATGCAACACTTTATGAAGGATTCAAGTTTCAGAACCGGATCAAGTTATTAAAGCATTCTTAGTATTTGTTTAATTGGAGTGGAAGATTTCAGATTTCAAAGATCAACTCGAGGACGAGTTTGTTTCAAGTGGAGGGGTCTAATGTAGGACACAATTTACTATTTAATTATTGTAATTTATTATTTTTGGTATTTTTATGTAAAAACGTTATTTTAGGTTTAGGTGATTTATTTCCTTATTTTTAGGTCAAATTGATTCCTGATATGATTAGCTATCAATTAGGAGTTATTTTAGAATATATTTTCTTGTCTATCAAATTTTTATGGAGCCCTTAAGTAGGCCCTTAAGTTTGTAAACATTTTTTAATAGATTATTGAATAAAAATCAGAAAAAGGTGAGGCTTTGCTCTTCTCTTTGGTTCTTCAAGAACTGTGAACTTATCAGGAATTCTTCCTTGTGGCGTTCAAACTTTATACCTTTGGTTCGTGAATCAATTATAATCATTGGGTCAAGGTCTATTACTTATACTTTTGGTTCGCATTTCTCTTATAAACGTTGGGTAAGGGTTCTATCAAAATCTAAATTTTAGCTTTCTTGGGTAAATATTCCAATATTGCTTGTTGGGTTTTAAAGAGTGTTGATTAAGGTTCGCATCAATGGTGCTTGTAAATTGTTAGGTGAGATCTAAGGATTTTAGAGAAAGTGTTGGGGAGAAGTTTTTGTGGTGAGCTAGCTAAGGTAAATAACCTTATCGTAATTGGTTTTTTTTTTTTTTTTTTGCATATTTTAATTACCGAAAATTGTTTACATTTGTTATAATTTTATTTCTATTGTATTACAGATTTCAAGTAAAGAATTATTACAAATATATCTAATTACTGGATATATGATGTATTTTATTTAATTGTTTTTAGCTATAGTGATTCAAAGTAAAGAATAAAGAATTTTCACAAATATATATGAGCATTGAATATAAGATTTATTTTATTTAATTGTTTTTTTTTTTAGCTATATTGATTTAAAGTAAAGAATTATAGAAATATTACAAATAGATTTAAATATTGAATATATATATATATATATATATGTATTTGAATAAGATATATTTTTGTTAGAAACTATGATTTCATATATATGATTATGAACAATCTGACTATGAATTTATTCTGATACCCAGTCAATGGGGGTTATTCATTGGTACTCTGATACCCAAACCAATGTGGGTTATTCATTAGTACTCTGATACCCAAACTAATGGGGGTTATTCATTAGTATTTAAATACCCAAACCAATGAGAGTTATTTATTGGTACTCTGATACCCAGCTAATGTAGGTTATTTATAAGTACTCTAATGCCTAGTCACGGGGATATAGCATATATATGTATTTGAATAAGATATATTTTTGTTAGAAACTATGATTTCATATATATGATTATGAACAATCTGACTATGAATTTATTCTGATACCCAGTCAATGGGGGTTATTCATTGGTACTCTGATACCCAAACCAATGTGGGTTATTCATTAGTACTCTGATACCCAAACTAATGGGGGTTATTCATTAGTATTTAAATACCCAAACCAATGAGAGTTATTTATTGGTACTCTGATACCCAGCTAATGTAGGTTATTTATTAGTACTCTAATGCCTAGTCACGGGGATATAGCATGACCATAGTCACAAGATTGTTAAGAATATGAATTACGTTTGAATATTTGGACTATTTTGAGTCCTTAAAACTACATATGTGATTTTGGAAAGTTTTGAGCATTTGAAATATTTTGAGTCATTAAAACTGCTTAAATATTTTTTTTGAAACATATTGTAAGTTATAGCTTTGATATATGGAAAACTAACTACTTTCTAAACCATCTATGATATATTTGTCAGATTAAAGTATGTGATCTATTTGCAACTTATTATTTTAAGACTATGAAACTTCTTTAGTTATTTTTTTGAAAACCCATAGTATATTACAACTTTTGAAGACTCATATTATATCTTATTACTTTACAGATCTATTGCTTGATAGAACTTATTAGGACTTTGGTTACTTATTGAGTTGTCAACTCACTCCCTTTTTCCCCTCCAGTTTTAGATTGTGAAGAATAGCAAGTTAGGAGTTTTGATGTTGTGTTGGGAGCAGGAAAGAAGCTTAGTGATTTTGGGATTGGATGGTCTTCTAATAGTTTTATATTTATTGGCCAATTGGCATTATGTACATAAGGTTTGGATTTTGTTGGAGATCTATTCATAAAGCAATTGTTGAGGTATTTTGGATTTATTTGATTTAGTTTTTGAGGATAAATTTTAGTTGCTAAGAAAGCCTTGCACACTTGTAGGGTGCTTACTTTATAAGCGTCACGTGCCTGTCTTTTATAGTTGGGTTCGGGGCGTGATAGTTTGTCTTGATCATGGAAGTGGAGATTTCTAGTTGATGTGTTCATATGTCTTAAGTCTGTAAGACAAATATAACTAGATCACTGTGAGATTAATTATTCAATTAACAACTGTCACATGAATAATTAATCTCACAACTTCTAATTTCATAGACTCTCAATCTTAAGAGGATAGTCAACTTGATCATGAAATGTAGTTTACTTTGATATATTAGTAGTGAGATCTAGTTTAACAGTCAAAACCTCAGTATGTTGGGTAACCACACGTAGTATTGAGGGAACACATATTCTCAAGATGGAATCTATAATCTCTTTCTATAGAGACACGAAATATCCTCTTGAGATAAGTTTAATGAGAACTGGTTATTCAGGACGAGCCACTTTAGTAAAAGTTACTAAAGTTTATATTTTATGAAATTAGATTTCATAAATATGAATAACTAAAAAATTAAACTGGGTACTCAAGGAATAAAATAGTTGTTTACAAAGTGACAGTTCATTATGACTTTGTTCACTATGGATATTTCATGGAGGGGTCAAATGATATCATATTAGAGTCTTGAGATATAATTTATTAATAAAGCCTAGAGTGCAATTATATTTCCATAGTGGTACTTGTTATATAATTAATTGTAACTTTGAGTTTGTCAAGAGTTGACAGATAAGTCTGAGGCCCATTGGAGCTAGAGCCTTATTAGTCCCTTTCGTCCCATCCCAAGCCACACACTTAAGCCCAATTGGACTGGCTCAAAAGTCTAACCCAATTAGATAATCATTCTTATTTAATAAGAGTTATTAAATAAAGTAACTACTAAAAGGAAATTAATGTGTACGTATGATTAAAAAGAAGAGAAAATAGTTTTCCTCTACAGAATCTAGGAAATACACCTTTCCAAAGGAAAATCAATGTACACAAGAACGGATTGAGAGACCACTTATCTTGGGCACCATGGGGAATTGGGATGAAGATTGAAGGTATTCTTAAGTTTTGTTTCTAAATCTCATCGCGTCAAGGTTTGCTTTCTTTTCTTTGTTCTAGAATTCAAGGTTACATATTATTTCTCATGAATGAAGTATCCTTGTGTTACTTCTACTGTGGGTTTTGTATGAAATGCAAAACTAGTTTTTCCTACAAAGGTTTCTTGGTTTCAGCATTTTGTTAAATGCTCTAGCAACCCCTTTTTTGGTAACCTTATGCATGATATTGAGCTTTCATCCACTTCTCATCTATCAAGGCCAACTTTTCATTTCTTCCTCTCGTACAATCCTTTTCTAGGACCTTGGTTTCTACCAGCACTCTTAAGGATTGTATCTCAACCTCAATGGGAAGCACCGCTTCACTCCCATAAACCAAAGAGTAAGGGGTTGCCTCAGTCAATGCACAGATAGAAGTTCTATAACCGCATAAGGCAAATGGAAGCTTCTTGGCTTAGTCCTTATATGTCACTACCATCTTGGCTAGGATATTCTTGATGTTCTTGTTGGCTACTTCTACGTCCCATTAGTTTGCGATTGGTATGGTGAAGATTTATGATGCTTAATGTTGTATAGTTCCATGATCCTTCAGACCTCTCCCTCAAAGTGGGAACCATTGTCAGAGATGATCTCTTGCGATACTCCAAACCGGCAAATGATGTTGTTCTCTATGAATCGGGCCACATGCTTGGCTTTTAGCACGGAGTAGGAGGTTGCCTCTGCCCACTTGGTGAAGTAGTCAATTGCCATTAGGATGTATTCATGCCCATTTGAGGCCTTAGGAGCTTTTCTTCTGATCACATTTATGCCCCAAACTAAGAAAGGCTAAGGAGAGGTCATACTATATAGCTTGCTTAGTGGTCATGGTTCAAGTTCGCATGTGTTTTGCACTCATGGAAACTTTTTACAAAGGCCACACAATCGGTGTCTATAGTATTCCAATAGTATCCCATCCTTAGGATCTTCTTTGCTAACATTCTCCCGTTCATGTAAGGACCACGGATCCCTTTATGAACTTCTTCCATGACTCTTTCAGCTTCTTCTTACTTTAGACAATAAAGGTGTATACCATCATATAATCTCATATAGAGCTAACCTTCACATAGGATATATTACATCGCCATCATACTAACAGAATGGTTTCCTTTCTTATCACCACTATCAAGATAAATTCCTAATTCTAGAAACTTCATGAATCATAAGACCAAGGAACTCCTTCTTCTACAGCCAAGGTTGACAACTTTTCTTTCTCTTCGTGTACCAACTGATAACTTTGCTTGATTTCCAAAGGTCGGGTCCATACTCCTTCAGGTATTTTAACCATGGAGGCTAAAGTATCCAAAGCGTCTATAAACCGATTCTAAGCTCTAAGGATGATATTGTATTCAATTTTGTCAAAGGTCTTTGTTAACTCCTCTAAGTATTGTTGGTAAGGCTTTAGGTGGTCTTCTTTAACCTTCTACAACTTCTGTGTTTGGGTTATAACCAAGGTCGAATCTATAAAGACTTCGGCCTCTTTTACTCCTAGCTCTCAGAGAGCTTCAATTCTAGCGATACAAGCCTCATATTCTATCATGTTATTGGTTGCTCTGAAGTTCAACTTAATAGCTAAAGTATACCTCTACTTCGTTATACATCATATCATGTAGCAAAGCCATAGCCATTCTTTGGTAGATTGCTCCTACATTCTTGAGCCCAAATGGCATTATTGTGTAAAAATAAATCCCCCATTTAGTGGTGAAAGTAGTCTTAGGCATATCCTTAAGATCTATTTTGATTTGGTTATATCCTGAAAAATCGTCCATGAAAGACATCAAGGCACTTCCAGCGGTGTTATCCACTAAGATGTCTATGTGAGGCAAAGGGAAGTCATCCTTAGGACAAGCCTTGTTTAAATCTCTAAAATCCACACACATCATAACTTTCCCATCCATCTTGGGTACAAGCACTACATTGGCTATCCATTCGGCTTTGTGTATGGGTTTGATGAACCCCACTTTCAATTGCTCAGTGACCTCTTCCTTGATCTTAAGAAGCTATTCGGTTCTCATACGTCTTAAATTTTGCTTGACAGGCACTATGTAAGGATAAGTATCAATGTAATGTTGTGCTATTTTGGGATCAATGCCGGGCATATCTTCATAAACCATGCAAACACTTCTTGAAACTTTGTGGGAAGCTCTTTAAGATCTTTTCTTTCTTGTTCATTTAAGGTTGAGCCAATTTCAATTAAGCGTGGATTCTCATCATTGCCCAAATTAATAGTTTAAAGAATTAGTTCTATAGGTTCAATTTCCTTTTCCAATTGTTTATTAATTTCAATTTCAAATTCATTGGAATCATTTAACTGCAGAATTTCAAGATTATGGGACACATCAAAATAAGCCAAATTAGAATTCATCTTATTAAAAATGTTGAAAAGTATATTGGAACTTGCATTACAAGATATCTTTCCCATGCTATTGGAAAACCTAACCCAAGTCCAATTGCTAAGTTTCCCATCTGTAAGCATGATGAATGCAGACAGATCACTTGGCTCCTTGGCGGTGATGGCGAGCACGTCCCCCTCCATTTTTAGCAAAGCTCCCATTGCTTTAGTGTCCATGTTGTCCATCCAATCAACCTCTTCTTAAACTTCCTTGATTACCACAGTAGTATTCTCCTTGAAAGTAAGCTTTTCTTCAAAGAATATCTCCCAGTTGAGATTCACTTTTCCATTCTTATCTACCCAGAGTTTGGGAAAGCCATAGAAAGGAAAGTCTCCTCCTTCCTTCACAAATTTCTCGTTGAGAGTACCAAGGTTCTTCTTGATTCTGTCAAGCCTTCATAGAATCCCAAACATGAAGCCATGCCCTCCCTAAGAGAAGGTTGTAGTTAGAAGTGATATCCATCACATGAGATTCCACAATTGTTTCCTACGGACCAATTTTCCAAGGAGCTTTGAAAGTCTCTATAACCTTCCTCGATGTGTTGTCGTATGCCCTTACAGTTAAAAGGGAAGGGATGATTTTCTTCACTTCTAAACCTATCTTGAGAGCAGTCCTGAATGGGCACACATTCAATGCAGATCCATTATCAATAAGCACCATTGGAACCTTAGCACCCATGCACTCAATGATGATTTGCAAAGGCCTAGTATGAGTGGCTCCTTTAGGAGGAAGTTCTTCATCGGAAAAGGTGAGAAAACAATGAGATGGGGACTAAACTCCTATGAGAGATAAAACCTCTTAAGGTGTAGTTTCTATAGGAATTTCTCTCCCACTCAAAGCATCCAAAAGAGCACTATGATGTTTGTGAGAGGCCATTAGTAAGCCCCATACAGATACATGAGCTTAAGTTTTCTTTAATTGTGTCCAGTCCCTATTCTCCCCTTCTTTCTTTTATTTACCATTAGGTTTAGCAGGTTTCATTCCTTCCTCCATGTTCTTACCAAGATGATCCTTCTCCAGAAAGGATGGCTTGTAATGTTTTCCACTCCTAGTGATATTTGCTACATTTATGGGATTGGGTGCTTTAGAGAGTGTTGTTCCTCCCCTTTATGTCTTCTTGATTGAAGGCTTGCTTTCCCCTTTCTCCAATTGTCCATTATTGATGGGATCTTCAATTCTAGTCCCACAATCACACAACTCTCCAAAGAACTAATAGGCAATTAAAAAAGCCTACTATTGTATGCCGGAAGCAAGTTCTTGCTAATCTTGTTGGTTTGGTCCTTCTCATTTGGCCTATTAACCATTTTGGATGCTTTCCCTTTCCACCTTGTCATGTATTTGAAGAAAGTCTCCTTAACTCCTTGTTTAATGGTCTCTAAATCTCTCAAATTTACATTAATCATGGTACCGAATATGATTTGATCCACAAATAGTTCCACTAGCCCATTCCATTCTTTGGTCTTGCTTGGATCCAAGCTATAGTACCATCTCGATGCACCTCCAATGAGTGATAGATGAAATGCACGTATAGTTTTCTTCTCATCCAACGCTTTCATTTTGACAATGCTTATATATCTCCTAACATGTTGCTTAGGATCCCCAATCCAGTCAAACATTTCCACATCAAAAATCTTGAACTTGGAAGGCAAAGCGATTAGGGTTTTAGAACTCAATCCACTCATGTTATAGAGCCAATCATCCGTCCCTTGAGCCTTGCGAAAGGTTAGTTGCATCTTCTCCATATTTTCTTTCATAACCACAATATTTGTGATAAGTTTCTCAAATTGCTTGTTTCTCTCATAATTGGCCTTGTCCATTTCATTCCATTCATCTCTTTCTTCTTATTCATGTATCTCTATGTACACAGGTTTCTTGAGCTTGCTCTCCTCTAGCTGGGAGAGACGACCTCCTATCTTCTTAAGAGCCTCACCATGTTCTTCTATTACTTTGTATATCTTTTATGCAATTGTGACATCAATTGGAGTAGCCATTTCTTCTCGAGATACTTCTTGAAATATCTCTTCTTAATTGTGACCTCAACCTTAATCAAACATCTTCCGTTCTTCTTTCTGATCCAAATCAAAGTGGGGACGTGCTTGTTCGATCTTGGTGGTGCAGTGGTGCTTGAAAAGAATTCCCATATTTTATTAAGCCCATGTCCTAATTAAATGGTTTTCTTATTTAGATGTTCTCAGAAAATCTTTAACTCCATTTTAATGAAGGCCAATTACAAGAATCACTCCATTTTCTCTCATGAACCTTGCCCCTTGTTTCATTGGCCTTAATCCATTTACAATAAAGCTCTCATTTTACTCTCGTGGGTTTTGATTAGAATTTGCTTAAGGATTTTCAACCCTTTTTCTCAAATATGGGTCAACACTGTATTCATCACCTTTGGGCTCTTCTCTCTTCATTCATTATCAACTTTTCTTTTTGAAGTAGCCCTCTAGCTAGAATACGTTGTGGCCTTCCTCTCAAAGCTTATGAATCTCTCATCATTTTTTTCCTTGGCATACAATAAGGAGGGCTACTAATAGGGAGTTTCATGTTAACTTTGTAGGATGTTGGATGCTAGGTTCATTACAGATTTGTTACCTTAGGCCCAAGGTTCTCCTTTTCAAGAGGCCTTTTGATTTAGGCTTACAATAGCAACCGGGCTATGGTCCTATGAACCTTCCAAGTTAAACATACCTTTGGACTTTGGGACAAGCCTCTTATATATGAGAATTTCTTTTTTTGCTTCCCAATGTCTTAGGGTATGCCATAACACTTAGGTCATCCTTTCAATTTTTATGTCTTTTATTTTTCCTTTAGAATTAAGTTAACACAAGCTATATAGTTGAACAAAAAAAGAGATATAAAGGGCACCCTCTTTTGATAGGATCTAGGATCTCTCTAAGTGTGGGTAAGCTCCTTAAAGCTAAAGAGATAAATCAATAGTTCACTCAGAACTAGGTGGGCCATGATTCCAACTTTTGGCCTAAATGGACCATAATAGATTGGTGGCAAACCGTTAATGTACTCAAATCCCATTATAGGTGATGGCACAGATTGTTAGCTGGTGGGATGAACTTCAGAAGATTTTGGCCTGAATGGAACCTCCACCTTCCCATTCATCACCAACAATGGCAAAGGGACAAAAGAAACAAGTGAAGTGTGTGCAAACAAATATTGAATGAGCCTTTATTAGGATTAAGAAATGGAAAAAATTGGAATCAAACTCTCTATTCCCAATGGAGTAGCCACTATGGGCACAAGCACCCGTGATGGTGTGGTGTTACCCTCTAAACGGGTGAGTACGCCTTGGCCTAGGGTGGACCATAGCGAAGAAAAATGGAGTCGCCACCTAGATTAGGTCATGGAATCATATATTAGCGCCTTTCTTGGAAGGACTGATCTACTACTAAAGCACATGTTCGAAGTTTAGGTATGGGGATGGGAAGGTGTCTGGCGCCCAACCCCACCCAACTCGTGGGTGTGTTCCACTACTCAATATTGTTATCCTAACTGACACACACCCTAGCATGCATCTAAAGCAAGCAAAAATGACATATTTATCCCAAAACCTAGCATTCCACTATCATGGCATTTAAACACTTATTTCCAAGGGTAGAAACAAAGCATGGCAGAATCAAACAAGCATGTTACTTCATATAAACATCAAAGAGATGGTATTCAAACAAGCATGTTCATGTTCATCACCAAGGCAAGATCATATTCAAAAGTGATGCATGTAAAAGTGGCGCATGTCCATGTGAATGCATGGCTTACCTCCCTTACCTTATTGCATCACAGCACCTATGCATTAATGTGTGTTCATATTATATGCATGTTCTTGGTAATCAATAAATCAAAACCCTAATTGACATAAATGAGATAAAACAAGAAAAACAAAGCAAAACAGAGAAGCAAAGGCTTAAAGATAAGAAAAACAACTCAAACTGAGGCATGTTGCATAAATAAAGTAAGGAAACAGAAGCAAAAAGGCTCGAATTAGGATTTCTGGGCACGAGTATGCGTGCGCATACATAGGGCTTATATGTGCAACCTAGTTGTATAAAGTCTGCATACGCGTGTAGTAAGCATGCGCACACATACATGCCCTAAAACCTAACCTAGAAAACAGAAACACTAAACAAGCAAAAGCTAAAATCTAACAACTTAACATGCTTAACACAGAAAAGCTAGATAAACCTAAACTAAATAGGCATGTCAAAGCACATATAAAGCAAACAACACATATAAAACAAGAATTAAAACAAGAGGAAAACAAAGACAAAGCTTAGGACCTTTATCTCCAAACAAAGGCTCCTTAGCTTGATTTTGACCATTCCCCTTAGTTAATCTAGTCACAACCAAACAAAAATCAGTTAGTAAACCTTTGAAACTCAAAGATCAAGACCAGAAAAAGTCTCAATCAGAAAAATATTGACTTAAAGGTGTTTTACGAAAAAACACCCTCTTTGATTCACTATTTTCTAGTGAATCTTGTGTGTTTTCCTCAAAAATCGTCATGCCCTTTATAAATCTACCATTTAAGGCTTATATAGTCGAAAATAGGGGTTTGGGGTGACTCCCAAACGATGTGGGGTTAGATCCAAACCAAGTTTTAATGTAGAAAAACTTTCCTTTTTGGTTTCTGGAACCCTAGCATGCATATGCATGCCCTAGGGTTTCCATGGTCTTTATTTTCCAAAAAAAAAAAAAGAAACACTTATTTAGTGCAAAAAAAAAAAGTTATATTTTCCCAAAAACACTTCCTCAAGTCAATTTCTATCCGATTGGGCCCTAAACCAACATAAGGCTTAAGAATTCCAATATCATTGGAGAACGTGAGCCCGAGTCGTAAGGGGTACAAAATGCGGTGTCTATAATATGTTAATGACATGATTGTGATGTCCAAGGATAGAGGAGGTCAAATAACCAATTTAAGAAAATTCTTCGAGAGGATCAAAGAGTATAGACTGAGATCGAACCTACAGAAATGCACTTTTGGAGCAACTGGTGGAAAATTGTTTGGCTTCCTAGTAAATGATAGGGGGATAGAAATTTACCCATCAAAGATCAAGGCCATATTGCATATGCCTCAGTCTAAGAGTGAAAAGGAGATAAGAGTATTCTTAGGGCGGTTGCAATACATTAGCTGATTCATTGCCAAACTCACCTCCATCTGTGAATCCATCTTCAAACTTCTAAGGAAGAATGAACCTCATACATGGAATGCCGAGTGTCAGAAAGCCTTTGAACTTATCAAGGAGCATCTTCTCCACCCGCCTATCTTGGTACCTCTAGAACCTAAGAAACCTTTACTCCTTTATCTCTCAATCATAGAGGATGCAGTAGGGAGCATGTTAGCACAAGATGATGATGATAAGAATGAAAGATCCGTGTTTTACTTGTGTAAGAGTTTCCATGACTATGAGACTAGATACACACCTATAGAGAAATCATGTTTTGCTCTTGTATGGGTTGTGCTGTACAGAAATTGGGACATATCATCCTACCATTCCTTGTATGGATAGTTGCTAGTATGGACCCGTTGAAGTACCTATTTGAGAAGCCTGCCTTGAGTGGAAGGTTGTCAAGATGGTTGATCCTATTGGCAGAATTTGATTTGAAGTATGTGGCTAGAAAAAACCATTAATGGAAGTGTCGTGTCAGATTTTTGTGCTGAGAACCCTATAGAGGGAGAATGTGGTAGGGAGGATTTCCCAGATGAGGACATTTTGGATATACAACTAGGAGCATGGATGAACTATTTCGATGGAGCCGTGAACCAATATGAAAATGGGATAGGGGTACTGTTAATCACCCACAGTGGATCTCATATACCTTTGGCCATTAAGTTGAATTTCCAAGCAACCAACAATATGGTAGAATGGCTTGTATTGCTGGAATGGAAGCCCTACGAGAGCTAGGGGAAAAGGAAGCCAAAGTCTTTGGGGATTTGACGTTGGTCATAGCCTAAGCACAGAAGTTGTGGAAGGTGAAGGAAGAACACCTAAAGCCTTACCAACAATACTTAGAGGAATTGACAAGACGTTTGATAGGATTGAATACACTATGATCCCTAGAGCTCAAAATCAATTTGCAGATGCTTTGACTACTTTAACTTATATGGCTGAAATACCTGAAGGAGTATCAACACAACCCTTGGAGATCAAATAGAAATATCAACCAGTACATAAAGAGAAGGAAGATTTGGCCGTCTTAGCCATAGAACAGGAAGGAGTCCCTTGGTTTTATGACATTATGAAGTTTCTAGAATTAGGAATCTACCTTGATGGTACTGGAAAGATGGAAAGTCATTTAGTTAGGATGATGGCGATGCAATACATCCTATGTGGAGGTCACCTCTATAGGAGGTCCTATGATGGGGTCCATCTTCATTGTTTAAAGAAAGAAGCTGAAAGAATCATGGAATAGGTCCACCAAGGGATCTGTGTTCCTCACATGAATGGGAGGATGTTGGCAAAGAAAACTTTGAGGATGGGTTACTATTGAAATATGATGGATTGCGTAGACTTTGTGAAAAGTTTCCATAACTACCAAACCCATGCCAACTTGAACCATGTGCTACCTAATGAGCTATATAGCATGACATCTCCTTGTCCTTTCTTAGTATGGGGCATAAATGTGATTAGAAGGATAGCTCCCAATGCTTTGAATGGGCATCAGTACATCTAGTTGCGATTAACTACTTCACCAAATGGGTAGAAGCAGCTTCCTATTCTATTTTGAAGGCCAAGCATGTGGCCTAATTCATAGAGAACAATATCATTTTCCTATTTTGAGTACCACAAGAGATCAACTTTGATAATGGTTCCCACTTTGAGAGAGAGGTTTGAGGGATCATGGAGTTGTACAACATTGAGTATCACAAGTCTTCAACATATTGACCACAAACTAATGGGGCTGTAGAAGCGGACAGCAAGAATATCAACAACATCCTAACCAAGATGGTAGTGACATACATGGATTGGGCCGAGAAGCTTCCATTTGCCTTGTGGGGGTTATAGGACTTCTATCTGTGCATCAACAAGAGAAACTCCCTACTTTTTGGTTTATGGAAGCAAAGTGGTGCTTTCTATTGAAGAGATACAATCTTTGAGAGTATTGGTGGAGACCAAGGTTCTAGAAGAAGATTGGATGAGAGAAAGATATGAACAATTGGCCTCGAGAGATGAGAAGAGGAATAAAGCCCAATACCATGCATAAGGTTATCAATAGAGAATTGCCAGAGCATTTAACATGAAGGTGAAACCTAGAAACCTTAAGGAAGGAGATCTAGAGATGAAACTTTTGATCCAAGAGGAAAAATGAAGCTAAGATGGTCTGGGCCTTTTGTTATCAAGAAGATCATGCTAGGAGGCGCTACAAGAATTATAGATTTGGATGGAGAAGAGATGCTCTGCCTAATCAACATTGACTGGCTTCGAAAATATAACCTTTAAAAAGAAAAAAAAAAAACCCACTAGGTTGAAAACCCAAAAGGGCAGCCTAGGAAAAAGTTAGGGCAAAGGAACCCCGCTAGGTTGAAAACTCGAAAGGGCGATTTAGGAAAAAGATAAGGGAAAGGACCATGGGCATGGTGAAAATTCCCACAAGGATGTCATAGGAGAAAATTTCATGGCATAGAAAAAAGAAAAAAAAAAAAAAGGAAAGAAAAAAAGAAAGAAAAGGAAAATAAAGACAATAAGCAAAGATGATAAAATGGTTGATTCTCCCATTGGTCATATTAAAAGATGATAAATTGTTTGCATAGGGGATTTGGAACATTCCAATCCTTTCTTAACTCAAATGAAAAGACATGGAATCATAAAGTGCAGAAAGTAAAATTTAGGGCATATTAGGGTAGTCACTCAGTCCTTTTCCTTTTGTTGGACTTCTTGTGATCATTCTCTTCCCTATAGATTGCTCTCATATCAATAGATAATCAATCTTTGTATCCCAAAGTTGGATGGAGAAACTGAGGAAAATGGATGTCCTTATTCATCGCCCTTCGAGGCCAAGTTTCATGAATTTTGCCTAAGATTCTCTTAGTGAATCCATAGCTAGACATGGCCTTGATGTGCCGCCATTCTACCACCCATTGGATGTCCACAGAAATAAGATGCTTCAAGAGCTCAGTAAGTTTGACAAGGTCCATCTCTTTGTCTTTAAGCTTGTGATCACTATAGTGTTTTGGTTGATACTGATTGTAAGGAACAAGGGGAGGATGGAGCAATCTAATCTTCTCATACAACCATATCTAAGGGAGAGAAAAAGAGAGTCTGAGTGTTGAGTGGAAAAAGGAGAGATGAAAACAGAAAAAGAGAGAGAAATATTCAAAGATGATATAAGGAGTCTCGATGGATTGAAAGCTGAAAGGCAATTTATGCAAAAATTAGAGAAATCCCGATAGGTTAAGGAAACCTTGGCAAAAATTAGGGATCATACCTGATGAAGAAGGGGGATCCTCGTAAAGAATGTTGCTTCCTCCCTATAAACAACATCCAAACCATTGAGGGTTTTGGCCAAGATAATGGCTAGTGGACTTCTACTCCCTAGATGTTTACCCACATAATTCTAGGATCCACACGAGGTGTTTTATGCACCAAGAAGAACCTTGCAAGAATGCAAAAGCAAAAAGCGTTGAGACGATGAGAACACTTCACTCTAGCCAATGGCACATCTTTCTTAGAAAAGTACTTGAAAACCATGAAGACATTCAACTTATTAGACTTGCACCATCTCTTAGCCATAGTTAGAGGGACTCCCAAAAGTTGAAGGGCTAAGTTAGAAAGATCTTCCTCAAGAGTAGAAAGAACGATGGCACCGAAGTCGTGCTCACCCATGATTACACTGAATTCCTTAAAAGTGGAGCATAATTCCACACCATTGAATTGAAAAACATGTCGAGTAGGGATCCAAAATTTAGTGGTAGCATGTAGAAGAGGCTCATCCACTTTGATTTGATGAAAGAAAGAAATATAAGAGAGATGAAGAGGGATGTAAGCATCCTTGCATTTAAGATTAGGCTTGTTAATCCACATAGAGACCTCCAAAGAAGTGAATTCTGTCATTGGGGACCTTACAAAATGATTCTTGGGCTTAAAACATGTTTTATGAAGGTTTGGAAGCCTTTCACGGCTGTTTTATAGTGAAAAAAGTCGGTTAGGGTCTTTTCTTCCTGGCAACATGCGTGTGCATGGTCATAGATACGTACACCTACGTACGCACACGAGTGTATGCGTATGTAGGTTCATTAGGGTTTCAGATTCCCTTTCCTATTTAGAGTGTGATTTTCATACCAAGGATTCTCCCATGATTATTATAGCCTAAAGGACTACTGAAGACAGATTCGAACTCAGATTTTCATTTATCAAAGAAGAAGGATAAGCAATCAAAATACACACATATCTTATAAGTTGTAAATAAGTACATTTCTTAAAATAAAAGCAGAAATATAAAGATGTTCTTAAATACAACCCAATATCTCAAATAAAATCTAAGTGTAGAAGATAATGCTACAAAAGAGAAAAAAGAAAAGAGAATTGGAAAAAAGTGTGTTTGTCATGTCTGCAGGATCACCGCCGGTAGTGCCTCTTCCTTGGTGAGAGCTCTGCCTCGCCCTCGGGTCATCATCATCATTGACTTGGGCATACCCTCTAGGTCCATAGATTTGCTCGGAATACTCGGTCACCTCCAACTTGAGGTTCCTAGCAAGTCAGACAAACTCTACATGCTCCACTACAGTGGGCTGAATTTGAAAAGAAGACGATGTCAAGATAAGCCTAATAAATGCAAAGAAGAAAGTGCAAAGGATATAGGTAAAGAGAACCCACTGCTCGTGTGCCCTAAGGAAAGGGATAGCCATGACATGATCACCACGTTGAGTATCATCACATATAGGATATACAAGAAAAAAAGAAAAAAGAGATAAAAGAGAGAAAGTACATACCCCAATGTGAAAAAAAGCCATGATGTGAGCCTCATTGAACTCATCATAGTCAAAATTTCCTAAGAGCCGTTGGGCATAGAGGATGCCATTCCTCCACAACTTATACATTGCATTGGTCATCGAAAGCAGGGCAAGCATGAATGGAGGAGCATCCATCGGAACCTAAGGTAGATCCTCACCCACCAGCTAGCAAGAAGCTCTCTCAGCTAGGTATAAAACCCTCAAGCAAGCACCCACTAGGGGCTGAGTGGTCCTAGAAGAGATGATTGCAACCGCCTCTAAACCTAAGTCAACCACGGGAGGGATGCCCACCTAAGGCCCCCAAGTAATCTGCAAAACCACTCATGGTTAGAAAGAAAACCTTTAAATCATGCAATGACAGCTAAGAAAGAAAAATTTTAATCACTTCCTCAGAAGAGAGGCCGTTAAGATGAGCTCGGATTGAAAGGAAGTCCTTCAGGTCCACATCCGCACCATGAGTGACGAGGTCATAGTTCAAAGCCCAACGTTGCAAGGATAGTAAAGAAATCAAATGTAGTTTGCAAAATGACAGTTTTCAAGATACATATATAGTTTGCAAGATGACAGTTTGCATGAAAACAGATGTCAGTTTGCAAGAAAGAGAGCATAGAACAGTTTGCAAGTTGATAGTTTGCAAGCTAAAGTATGGATATAGTTTGCAAGAGCATGAAATGCAAATTTGTAAACTTAGATGAAATATGAATTGTTAGGATTAGTGCTTTTAAATCCTCTACTATGATGCTATGTATGACATTATATATGACTTAATGTTGTAATTAATAAAGTTGTTTTACTATTATCTAAAATAATGATAACATGAATATTTGGACATTATTATATAGTCCATGAGATACATAGTGTGTGATTTATGTGAAAAGTCACAGAAGATATAAATCACAAGTTCTTTGTAAACTCAGAATTATAGTTCGTAATCGGTGATGAAATTAGGCATTTCATCTGCAAAGACTATAACGTATCAACTAAGATGATTTTTCTTGATCATGGAAGTGGAGACTTCTAGTTGATATGTTGATATGTTTTAAGAGTTAAGACATATTGAACTGGACTGCTGTGAGATTTATTATTCTCCTAATGACTGTCAAATGAATAATAAATCTCATGACTTTTATTTACATGAACTCTTAATCCTGAAAGGATAATGGACCAGACAGATCATGAAATGTAAGTTGCTTTGATATATCAAGAGTGAGATCTAAAGTCACAATCAAAACCTCAGTATGTTAGACAGCCACATTTAGTGTTGATGGAACATATATTCCCAAGATGGAATTCATAATCTCTTAACGGAGATATAAAAGGTTCCTTCAAGATAAGTTTAATGGGTTTGGTTATTCAAAGTGTTAGGGCTAACCACTTTAGTAAGGAGTTACTAAAGTATATATTTATAAAATTGGATTTCATAAATATATGATGAATAACTTAAAGGATTAAACCAGGTACTTAAGGATTAAGATGTTACAATCTTCAAAGTGGTAGTCTACATTTATGACTTTGTATTACTACGAATATTTTATGAAGGAGTTGCATGTATAATAAATTCATGGGATATAATTTATTAATAAGGCCTAGAGTACAATTATATTTATATAGTGGTATTAAATATAATTAATGGTAACTTTGGACTTGTTAAGAGTTGACAGAAAACAAGGAAGTCAATACCGTACCGGAGGTTGTACCAGTTTGGCCAGCGTTACGATATATTTCGGGTGCCGGTCAATACCGGTGTATCGTTTCGAGTTTTCCGCTATTTTATATATGTGTGTGTGTGTGTGTGTGTGTGTTATAATATATATATATATATATATATAAGTTTACCATAAAACATTATCTTAATTCAGAACAAATTATTCATAATTTTAGACTTTAGTATCAATTAAAAGAAAAAAAAAACACAATATAAAAAATAGAAACTTAATTGTTTATTGCATACTAAGAAAACAAATAATACTAATAAGTTAATTCTAATAAGTTAATGCAAATAATTTACAATTCTACCCTTACAAAAATTCAAAAATTACAAAACTAAAAAAAAAAAAAAACTTTTTTTAGTACCGGCCGGTATTGCCCGAAATTGGCCGGTATGGCCGATACATGGCCGATATTTAAACCGGTACGAAACATTGACGTTTTGATACCGGTATATGTACCGATACGGTACATACCGGCCGATACGGTACATACCGGCCGGTACGGCCGGTACCGGTACGGTATTGACTACATTGACAGAAAAACCCAAGGCCCATTGGAGCTAGTGTCTTATTAGTCTCTTTTGGTCCCACTCCAAGCCACACACTAAAGCCCAGTTGGAAAGGCACAATAGGCCAGCCTAATTAGATAATAGTTAATTATAAGGGGAGAAACATATAGAATTTTATTTTTAAGAATGAGAGACATCATTGTGAAATGGTGTGTATGTGTGAGTAAAGCCACTTGATTATTCTCCCCTAGAAACTATTGAGAGATCACACTTCTTGGGCGTAAAGTGGAATTGGAGTGAAGATTAAAAGTGTTCCCAAATACTTCTAATCTTTTGTTTTAAATTTCACTGCACCAAGGTATGCTATCTTTGTTCTTAAATTCTGAAATTTACATAGTGCATGTTATCAATAATGAATGAAATAGATCCATGTTTGTTGCTTCCGCTATGTGTTTTGTATGAGATACAAAACCAGATTTTCCAACATGAATAAGTATAGTTGCAAAAGTACGAATTACAATTTAGGAAACTACATGAGAAAGGAAAAGAGATCAAACCTCAAGGAGCTTTCAAGGCCCCACTAGTTGGCGCGGAGTCCCTTGGTTGAGTGTGTCCATTGCCGAGTAGAGGTAGGCAAGACAAGCCTAGCCCCAATTCGCCTCCCGCGCATGCTAAAAGTCATGAAAGAGGGCGAGTCACCTCAAAGACACCGTTTGCCCTCCATTGGCAAACAAATATGCCCAGTAGGTACAACAAGAATGCCCTGGACATCTGGGCTTAATCATCAGGCATAGCCTAAGAAAGAGGCCTGTAGTCCCTCTCCAAGTCAAAGTAGCAGATATGCTCGCTCAGATACCTAGCTAAATGCCCAACTCACTTTCCAAGTTATTGATGGACCCATCAGCTCTCAGACCTGTCATCCAGTGAAGTCATGAGGAGTCACTGTCAACTCCCTCCCAGCAATGTGAAAGGTGTGGGTAGTATCCCACCACCTCGAGGTAAGCACTTGCACTAGGTTGCCTTTGGCAAAACTCTTTAGAAGCAAGCGCATGATGGGATCGAAGATGGCTGCACTCATCAAGGCCTTAGTATCCTTTAACAAGGCTTGATACCACACAAAGATGCGACTAAAACTACTCCTACTAGAAAAAGGAGGCAAAGCTTGTGAAAAGCAAGAAAATGAGCATAAGAATCATCATTGGATAAGCAAAATAAGTGGAAAAAAAAAAATCAAACTGGGTGAAAAATGAAGATTCTGAGTGCCAACATGCATATGCAGGGCCCGTGTATGCGTACGCAGGGTTCCTGCATGCGTACGCTTACTGGGGCATGCATCTGTATGAACTGATGAACGCGGACTGATGAACACGGGCATGTGCATATCAAGAGTGGGTGTGTACGCATGAATACTAGTTGAGCACGCATGCACGACACATGCGTACATATGAACGTAGAAGGAACATATTCTTCCATAGTTTTAGAATGTCATGAATCAAAACACGTCCTAAACATGTTCCTACCCTTCCTAGGACATCAAGTTTTCATCTAAACCCATCCCACAATGATACCCAAGCAAATAGATTAAAACAAAAGATCAGAGCAAAACTTGAAAATGAGAAAAGTTTGAAAAACTTACCAATCCGGCCCGTGCACCCTCCGAAAGATGGTTTTGTGTCTTGAAGATCAGTGGATGGTACTCCAGTAATGTTATAGCTCCATCCCAATGGGTGGGATTGAATACTTCACCAGAGATCATGTAAGGGGTCTTTTTGGTTTTGGGTGCCATTGGAGAAGATGAGTGAGTTTGAGATAAGAAGATGAAGAGAAAGAGAGGGAGTTGATAGGTTGTAGGGAAAATAAGGAGATGAAGAAGATGAAGAGAATAAGAAGAAATGGAAACGGTTGGTAACGATGGAAAAAATGAAGAAGCGAGAAAGAAACCCAGTGGCTAAAGTGCATGTAGTTTAGACTTCCACTAAACTGCGTGTAGTTTCGTAAATATATATATATATATATATATATGTATAATAACCCCAGTAGACTTTTGGAAGGTAGGAAATGCATGGAAAAATTAAAAACATCCCCAGTAGATCATGAAACATCAAAAGTTACAAATATGCACTAAAATGATAGAAATACCGCATGCATGCTGGGAAGCCCTCAAGTGAGCTTTCCGTCCAAGATCGTCACCATACTTGTGCACATATCCTTCGGGAATTGAATATGCAGGCACCAATTTCCATGACAAGAAGAGAAAAGAAGAATACTGAACTTGAGTACATATCCTTCTTGGAATTGAACATGTACACCACAATTGAGGCACAAGCCACCCAGAATAGAAAATGTTGAGATAAAGGCAAGAGCCACTCAAAAAAGAAGAGATTGAGATGGAGATAGAAACTACCCAGAGGTAAGAGCCATTCAGAGTAGAATAGATTAAGATGGAGACAAAAACTACCCAGAGGTAATAGCCACCTATAGAAGTTTTAGGAAAGAGCCCCAGATGGACACCACAGAAATGTATCCTTTTAGCTCATAAAAGCACCTTGTTTGCTTGGTTGATGGTTGAGGTCGTTGGCCATGTTTTTTTTTCTTTTCTTTTTTAGTGAGTTACTCATCTTTTGCTTGCAATTGGCAAACTAGGTTCTGGGATAGTGAACTTGTCGTTACTCGTTTCCCGAGTAACACCTATGGGATTTCGAACATACGAATCCCATGCAACTCTACAGAGTTGCACCCCACCCTATGTATGCGTGTTATTTGTCATGTGCGTGGCTTAGGCCTGAGCTATATTTCAAAACAAAATGTTTTGTCTCTTATTCTTTTGATACCATCAACGGAGCTCACGAATTAAATGAAGGGCGTCTATAGATACCGCATTTTGTACCCTTTACAACTCGGGCCCTTATTCCCCAATGATGTTAGAATTCTAAAGCTCAAGGTTTTTTTAAGGCCCAATCAAATGAAAATTGACTTGAGAAAAGTTTTTATGGAAAATGTAACTTATTTTTGGAGGAAATAAACTATTTTTGGAAAAGATAGGCCACAAAAACCCTAGGATGTTGTGGACACAAGGGTTTAGAGTCACCACCTAGTTTTTGCAATAGTCTAGGAACCATATATATAGCATCCTTTTTGAGGAAGGACCTTTGATCTTACTACCAGAGTATGGGTTCGAAGTTTAGGTACATTCTTAGGAAGGTAATAGGCACCCCATATTGCCCAACCCTAAGGTTGGCCTCCCATCTTTGTGTCTTTGTCTTAACCTTATTAAAAACATGTTCAACACTTTGTATCCTAACTCACACACACACTAGCATGCATCTAATATACAGCATGGCATCATTCATCCCAAAACACATATCTATCCATAAAGCAATAAAGAGCTAAACACATATAAGAAACCCTAGCATGTGAAAGTCTATCATACATCCCAAGACAAAGCAACAACCCAAACATGGCAGCAAAGCAATCATATCATAAATCAAAACAATGCATCGATTACATACACATATATCAAGGGAGGATTAAACAATCAACATGCATGTTCATTTGAATACATAACTTACCTTACTTACCTTGTAGCATCTTAGCCCCTATGGCATCATGAATGGGCATATGAATACATGTCCATGACATTAAGATTAAGAAACAAGAAGACAAACCCTAATCTAGCATACAATAACAAACAAATATGTAACAAAAAAAAAGCAGTTCAAAAGCATATAAGAAGGTTAAAACAGAGGCATATTAGGTAAAACAAACAAAGCAAAAGAAACAAGAAAATCAAAATAAGGTTTAGGGCACAAGTACGCATGCGCATACATAGGCCTGCGCACGAAGGCCAGTTGCATGCTATGCATACTTCGAGCCTGTGTGCGCATACAAAAGTATGCGTACGTAGACATGCCTAAACCCTAACCTAGAAACAAACAAGCAAGAAAACAAAGCAAAAAAGAAAACCTAAATTCTAGCAGCTAAACATGCTTAGAAACATTAAACAAGCGTAAGAATAAACTAAGAAAACATGTTATAACATAAACAAAGTAAGAAAAATAGATTAAACAACAAAAGATATACTAAAAAGAGAAAGAAAGGTTGAAGCTTTATACCTCAAAAAGGAGTTCCCAAGGTTTGATTTTGACCGCTCCCCTCAGTCAAATCTATCAAAAGTCATTATACAAGTGATTAACAATGCCAAAAAAGGTTCCAATCAAATAAAATTGACTTAAGGGTGTTTTGTGAAAAACTCCCTTTTGATTCACTACTTTCTAGTGAATCTTAGGTTTTTCCCGTGAGATTTTTGCGTGTTTTGAAAATGTACCAAGTAAGGCGTTTTTATAGTGGAAAAAATGGGGTTTAAAATGGCTTCCTGACAATGTGAGATTCAGTCCAAACCTCAACCATTATTGTTGAAAACTTGCATCTTCCATGCTTTTTAAACCCTAGCTCCATACATAAGAATGTGCCTGTGTACGCATGCTTTGGCACACGTACGCAGGCCGCTAACCGCATACATGGGCTGAGGGCCACTTTGGTCATTTATTTTCAAATATAGATTTTTTCTCATTTAAAAAGTTATATTTTCCATTTTAACGTTTCTCAAGTCAATTTGAAATTTGATTGGGCTCTAAACTGGCCTTGGATCTTAGAGTTTGAGCATCATTGGGGATCGAGGGCCTGAGTCGTAAAGAGTACAAAATGCGGTGTCTACAAGCGTGTGTACGCATACATGCATATGCATACGCATGCTCAAGCTCTGCATGCGCATGTTTCATGCATGCATACATGTACACATGCATGCGCACACATGCTAGAGTTCCAGAAACTATGAAAGACAAGTTTTCTGCATTTAAACTTAGTTTGGAATGAATCCCACATCCTCTAGAAGTTGCCCCAAACCCTTATTTTCTGACTATATAAAGGTACTTTTTAGAAGAGGACAAATTTCAGTGGTAAAACGCATAAGATTCACTTGAAAATAATGAATCAAAGAGGCAATTTTTCTCAAAACATCCTCAAGTCAATTTTTTTTTATTAGGACCTTTTTTGGTCTTGATCTTTGAGTTCTTAGTTTTCTAATCCATCTTTGATTTGATTGTGAATAGATTGACTGAGGGGAACGGAAAAAACTAGGCTCTAGAGAGTTCTAGTGTTGAGGTAAAGTTTCTAACTTTGGCTCTTCGTTTTTCTTTACTCTTCCTTTGTTCTTGTGTTTACATATAATTTTTAATTGCTTTAATATGTTTGTTTTTCTTTGGTTTATTTCGCATTTGTGTTTGAAGCAAGTAGGTTGTTAGATTTCTTCTTTCTGTTGTGTTTTTAGTGCTCTCCGTTCTAGTTTTTTGGGTTTTGGGTTTTAGGTGTGTATGTGTGCACATGTAGTTTGCATGCGTATGCATACTCATAGTATGTGTATGCATACGGTTGGGATGCACACGCATATAGTTGGGAAACCCAAAGTTTGTATCTGTTTGTTTTCTTTTGTTTTATTTACATGTTTAGTCTCTGTTTAACCTAATTTTCACATCTATTTACTCTGTTTTGTTTTGTTCATTTGTTTTAACTCTTCTATGCATATTAGGGTTTCTTTTTTTAGATGCAATAACAAGCTTATCTAGATCTGTTTGGTAATGTCTTTCCTTTGTGAATATATGCTTATATGCCATGATATATGTATTTAGGTTTGAGATGACTATGTCATGATTGTTTGCTCTTAGATGCATGCTAGTGTAAGTATGAGTTAGAATAATGTGTTGAATATGCCTTTAACGAGATTAAGGCTTGGAACAAAATGAGTGGAAGCCAACCCACGGGTCAGGTGGGGTTGGATGCCTAACACCTTCTTGTATCCATACCTAAACTCCGGACATGTGCTCTGGTAAATATCAATCCTTCCACGAAGGGCGCTATATTTATGGTTCTTAGAACTAAACTAGGTGGCGACTCCATATACACCGTCTGCCATGGTCCACTCTAGGCCAAGACGTACTTCCCACGAAAGAGGATGAAACCCACGTCGCGGGCGCTTGCGCTTACATCCATGTGTCATACCCTAAAAAAATGGTAAATAAAAATAAATATTTTCCAAAAAATGTATATACACCTATATATATACTCATATATCCGTATACATACATGTGTATTGATATATGGATATTTATGCGCATGTATGTACACTTGTTTTCATAAAAGCTACACTAATTCTTTTCACCAAAAGAATAAACCTGTTTCAAAATGTATATACACCCATATATACACTCATATATCCATATACATACATGTTTATTGATATATGGATGTATATACGCATGTATGTACGCTTGTTTTCATAAAAATAAAGATGGATTTTTTTTTTAACCAAAAACCCTTTTCCAAAAAAATACACGCTCTCTCTCATAAAGCATTTTAGAAAAAAAAAAAAAAAAAAAAACAATGAACATTTCTAAACATCATATGTTTTAAAAGGTCATGACCCAATTTTTTATAAAATATGTCGCATGACTTTCAAAAACACGTATGCAAGTATATATGTACGTACATGCAAATGTACCTACACAAATACGTACGTGCGTTCATGCATTCATGCTTTAGAAAAATGCATTTTCTCACTCATGTATCACCTCTTTTTCAAAGGATATACCCATTTTTCAACAAAAAAAAAAAAAAAAAATCTTTTCAAAAACACCCTCTGTTTTCAAAAACATATGCTGTTTTCAAAAATACGTCGTTACACCGTCCATTTTTCAAAAAAAGAAAAAAGAAACCCCTTTTCAAAAAGTCCTTAACCTTTTTCAAAAATCAAAACAAAAAAATTTTCCAAAAATACCGTGATTTTTCTATATAAAAAAGCCATATACCCTTTTCCAAAAAAAAAAAAAAACTCCTTTTTTTAGAAAAATTCCATTATAATGTCCTTTTTTTTTTTCAAGAAAAAACAAACCATTTAAAAAAAAAATACTCTTTTGATTTTTCAAAAATCCACTTTTCAAAAAAAAAAACTATGTTCAACTTTTTTTTTTCAAAAGATCACCATCTTGATTTTCTCTTAAAAAACTCCATCATTTTTCAAAGAATATAGTCACGATGGAAAAAAAAAAAACCATTTAAAAAAAAAAATCCTTTTCAAAAGAGTGTTGTCATTTTCAAAAAATGTATCCTTGCTTTTTTTTTTTTTTTTAAAGAGAAAAGAAAAGAAGTCTTTTTCATAAAAATGTACTCATCTCTCAAAATGTCTTTTCAGATTACCTATTTAAAAAAAAAAAAAAAAAACCTTCTAAAAAAAACTTTTTCAGCCCTCACCTTTTTTCAAAATCTACCTCGTAACATTTTCAAAATAAGAAAATCATTTTCCAAAAAGGGGTGATACATTTTTCAAAAATCATGCATTTTTCTTTCCTTTTTGAAAAAAAAAATTCATGGCATGACCATTTTTCAACCATCTTCTTTTTAAAAGCATACATACCTTTCTTAAAAAAATCATCTTTTTTAAATCGTTCTTTTAAAAAAAATTTCAATATATGTGGAATTTTTGTCAAAAGAAAATTCATTTTTCAAAGAAAAAAACAAATCATTTTAAAATTCTTTTTCAAAAACATGCATATGCACTGTTTTCCAAAAACTCATGATTCAAAAATCCTTTTCCATCATGCTTTTCTTTTTAATAATAATAATAATAATAATAATAATAATAATAATAATAATAATAATAATAATAATAATATATGATGATGATGATGTAATTTCCTTATCAAAAAAAAAAAAAAAAAAATCGAAAGCTCATGCATGTCATGTTCTTCTTTCCAAAAATCGTGTTTTCCAAAAAAAAAAAAAACTAAGGTTATGTTTGGTAACAATTTTTGTTTTTTATTTTCAAAAACTTGTTTTTAGGAATATAAAGAAAAAAAAATTTTCTTGTATTTTTGAAATCAAAAATATGTTTGGTTAGTTGAAATTAAAAATAACAATTTTTTAAAGAAAAAAAATAGAAAATACTAAAATATGTTGTTAGTAGTATTTGAACTCTAATGCTAACTCACTAAATGAGATAGATTCATTAAATTAAATGCGTATTTTTATCGACTTTTGAAAATTAGAAATTGAAAACAGCTTTTTGCATGTTTTCAGTTTTCTTCACAAACTGAGTTTTGAGAATAATTTTGTTTCTTGTCCATTTTAGGTTGCCGAACAAGTTTTTTAAGCTCAAAAATAGAAAATTATTTTTGAAAACAAAAAATAAGGAGAAAAAACAGTTACGAAACATACCTTAAGGTTTTTCTAAATAATAAGTTCAATCTTTGGTCCAATTTTTGAAAAACCTTACTCTCATATTTTTTAGGGTTGTTGTATAAGACACAAATTCTTTGTCACTCTTGCATTAATGCATCATGCATCATTCTTAGAAACTCACTTAAAATAAATAGCCCAATTGTTGGAGCTTTATCCCATTTAATTGAAAAATGTTTGGAACATATTTCTCCTTTTCTTACATGATCTCACACACTTTGTTTTTGTGTTCTCGCGCTTCCTTTTCATCCCTTTCTCCTTCCTATCTCATTCTCTTTAGGTAGAGAAAGATTGCTATCAAAAGGTGCAAGAGAACGCAAGTAGCCCGAAGCCCAATCTGGGCAAGGTCACACAAAATGGCCTCTATTAACATCAATCCAGAAATGGAAAATGCTGCTTAGATTGTCATCCTCAAAGGGCAAATGGGGAAATTGATGAAAATGATACAAACCCTCCTTCATTCCTGTCAGTTCGTTTAGACCCCTTAACCCAACAGATTAACCTAGAGAATTAGCCAAGTTATTAACTTAGGTAATTTAATTAAACTAGGTTAACACAAATAAATATAAAAACAATAAAGCAGCGGAAAATAAACAACACAAAGATATGATGACCCAAGAAACCACACTGGTAAAAACCTGGGGAGGATTTGACCTAGCTATCCTCAAGGTAAACTGAATCCACTATGAAAGAATTGAAGTTTACACAATAGACTTAGACCACTAACGTCATATTGCTACCTGCCTGTAGGAAACTTACTACCATGACCCCATGATAGCTCCGAGATCCACGGACTCCTTCTTTCCGGAATTCTTCAGCAAATCCACAAGCGCACCTGCTTGTATATCTTTGTGCTCTTTGATTCTGCAACTGTAACGATCTACACAACTCTTGACATAAATCTCAAGTTTGTAAACCCTAAGTGTATGTGAAGGTAAACACCTCTAGATCTCACAATGAGATTCACAAACACAGCAAAACAGAACTCTAAAAACGTGGCTAGGGTTTTCCCTTTTATACTTAGGGCAAACATAAAACCCTATACATTAAAACGGGCTTGGGCTGAGTTGGAAAATTCTGCAGAAAAACGTTCTGTGCGATTTTCGATCGATCGAGTCTAATTTTCGATCGATCGAGTCTCACAGAAAGTTACAAGTAATTCTGCATAAAAACTCGATTCCAACTTTACAATAAATCCCATACTTTGAGCAAGTCTAACACACGACTCAACATTGTTTTGATCATGGTTTGCCAACATACAAAATGAAGTTCTAAATACATTAGATCCTAGTCTTTAGAACCTAACAAACCCCCCCTTTGGCAATCCGTGACAAAACACAGACTAAACAAAATGCTCAAAGTTACAAATTGAAAAAAACCATTACAAAAAAATAGCCACTTAACAATTCAACCTAAACTACTATCCAACAGTTGCAAGGTAGACAGCAGCTCGACTGAAAACAACCTGTATATTCCTGTAACACTTAACAAACACATAAACGCATGTGTGGAACAAAAACAGGAAATACATAAATAAAAATTTCTTAATTTCACATGACACAAAATAAAAAACATATATCATGAATAACATCATCAATATAAGTCAATAAGCACAGTAACATAGTGAAATAAGAAAACATATACATAACAATGTATCTCAACAAAAATATCTCCTAATCAAGAGCTAAAAATGTAAATACACAGTGAAGCACCTAGATACAATCTAATAACTCCACAAGCTCCGCAGTATCACTACTAAGAAAACAAACACTCCCCCTAAAATGTAAAATCCCCTCAACACAAAAACAAGCTACTAATGAACTATGCACTCCCCCTTTTTGTGACGAATTGCCAAAGGGCACTCACTTATCATCAAAAGGAGGTGGAGAAGAGCGACGAGAGCTCGCCAAATCCGCTCGCAATGCACGAAGCTCATCGAGGATGTCCACCAAAAGCTGACCATGAGCCGCCTGAACGGTCACGACAGTGTCAAGCATCCGACGAAGGTCAGAAACCTCATCAAACAGTGGAGGAACATCAGCAGCAGCAGCAGCAACAGCAGGATCCGAAGAAGTCCCAGCTGCAAAAGGATCTGCAGAAGAAGAAGAAGGGGGTGGAGTGACACCGGTAGACTCTACCCTAGCATGCTTAGAGCTAGCTCGAAGTTGAGCAGCCCTTTGCCTCAAAAAGGTAGCACCTATAGGAGCAATAACATGAACAGGCTCGGAAGCAGGATACTCACCAAAACCAAGAAAGAGAAGAATCCTATGAATAAAAACAGGAAAAAACAAAGCATGAGCCTGAGAACTAGACCTATGAACCTCGTTCAAAGAACGAAGGAACATATGCGGAAAACTGATAGGAGCATCAGTGACCAAAGCATACAGAAACACACATCGCTCAAGAGGGACGGTGTGAACATGAGTAATCGGCCACAAAGAATGACATGCTATCCGAAAGAAAAGATAGTGCAACTCAGACAGCTCAGCAGACGAGATCCGAGGATCAGAACCCCACTGGATAGAAGTACCAGTGATGTATGACAAGACGTCATCAAGGGGAGGAGACTCCTCGTAAGGAAAGACGGGATGGTCCACAATGGGCACCCCAAGAGCATCCGACACCACCGAAGGGGTAATGCGGTACTCGACACCACGTAACCACACCTTGACTAAGGTGTCGTTATCGTAGACATGAATAGAGAGGTTCGAATAGAACTCTCTAATCAAAGAAGCAGGAGGAGGATGCTCAAAGTCTAGAAGAGGTAACCAACCCCGACGCTCAAAGTTCCTACGAACCTCAGGATCTAACTCATCTAAGATAACCCTACGCTCAGCCCAAATCTGACGCCTAAGATTAAGGGTCTCATATGTAATCTGGTTAGACTCACTAGGAAATCTCTCGGTGTCAAAAGATAGAGAAGGATCAACAGTCCTATGGGCTCGAGTTTTCCTAGGCATAGTGCTAAGGAAAAGAGACAGACACATAAAGAAAAGAGCAAAAACCAAAACCAAGAGTAGACTGCAAGTTAGCACAGCATAAAAAAAATATAGAAAATATCAAATCTATATGATGCATGAGCATGAACAGAAAATGATGCATGTACTAATGCAGTGACATGTTCAATTTTGATTCAAATTAACAAAATTGGCTTGAGCAAGCAAAGTGTATCAAAAATACCCAATTTGAAAAACCCTAGTTTTCAAAACACAACAAATTGATAAATTGATCAACACAATAGTCAATTAACTCAATATAATGATCAAATTAATCAATCTAACAAGCCAATTTTATCAATTTCAACCCAATTGAACAAAATCCCCAATTTATTCAAATATAAGCCCTAGAATTTCAAATTTTCTTCAAAGCACCAAATAAACCAAATTAAACCACATGAGGTGCTTAGGAAAGGTGTCCCCACAAAAACCCATAAAGAATTTGAGAAAGAATCACTCCAAAACAATCCCAAAAATAGAAAATCCCTAAATGCCGAAATTACCCAAATATGCATGAAAAAATGCATGAAAATAGAAAATAAATGCAAAAGGAAGGGTATAAGGGACTTACCAGCTGAGGGAGAGAGAGATTATGCAAATAAAGTGGAGGAAAACGACAAAAATCCCAAGAATAGTGCTGACCGGTTGGTAGGAAACCAAAAAGAGATTTGAAAAGTTTTGAAAAAGTGAAAAGACACTTGAGAAACTTTCTTTTAAAAAAAACAGCTGGCACGATTTTCGATCGATCGAAAATTACATTCGATCGGTCGAAAACTTATTCGATTGATCCAAAAACAGCTTGGATCGATCGAACCAACCAGAGAGTTTTCTGAACAAATTTAAACATTTTCGATCGGTCGAAAATCAGATGTCAAATATGGTTCACAGTTTTTTCATATTTCCAAGGTAAATTTTTAAAGCAGTAAAGCAAAATCTTGATACATAAGTTTGATAATCTTATACAAGTTGTTTTGGTATTGCATGTCATATTATATAGGCTATTGTTTTCTTCTCATCATCTATTGAGTATTTTTTTTTTTTTTTTTTGGAGAAAATCTTTTGAGTAGTTGAATGCATGCTCAGTTGCTTAATAGAACACTATGGTGTTTTACCCAAGAAATATGATAAGTTAAGACACTTTGTTTTGTGAAACAGAATGCCATGGTTCAGATTTACAGATATAACAATCTAAATTTTTCTTTCCATTTCTTCTCCTCTCTTCACTTTTTTTTTAAAGAAACATAAAGATATCAAATTCTTATAACTTTATTACTTCTAATGAAACCATTTTTACAATTATATAGAGGTTATTGGTTTTCACCTTATTTTTCTTTTGAAAAAAATTCATTTCCCAAAACAAACAAAAAAGGAGGAAAATTATAAATGCAACTCATGATCAGGTAAAAATTCTTTTGTTAACATAGATTGATTATAGTTTTTGTTTTTGCTTTGGAATGCTCTTCAATATATATACTTATTAATGCGCGACTTTAAATGAAGCTAAGCATTGTTGGCCAAAGAAATTTAATAGCAGAACAAATTATAAATGCAACATATATACTTGAATGCATGTAGTGGAAGCATGAGAACTAAGTTTATATTGAATGTATAGTTTATTAATACATAAAATGATCCCGCGCATTGCGCAGGTTAAAAGCTAGTAATAATAGTCGAAACGTTTGACTTTTTGTTGGCCACACCTTATTGCCCCACGTGATTATATAAATTTGTGACATGTTTACATTTTAAAACACTGAAAAATTGTGTCTTTTCATTTGGTGGATTAAACAAACCATTTGAATACAATTTTACTACCGTTACTATATCTTTTAACTCTCTCTGTGTGTACATTCACTTCTTATTTCTCCGGTTTCTTCTCTACCAGAGGAGTACAGAAATAAGAAAACAACATTATTGGCGCTATATTCCCTTGATGAAAAGGTTAGAAAATAATTCGGTCAACCGTGATTGAGAAATTGCTCTAAGTATTGATCATGGTGTTATACTATTCTTTTTTTTTTTTTTTTTTTGAGAAGATGGTGTTGTACTATTCAGTTACATAGTTTTTGCCTTACTACAATAAAATGTATTTTTAGTGAGGAAATTATTTTCGTCACTAAAAATACAGATTTAGTGACGATATATAGATTTCGTCGCTAATAATAAAAAAAATTATAACATTTAGTGACGAAAAGTAATATTCGTCACTGTTGGCGATCAAAAATTTGGGCGCCAGCGGTAAAATGTTTGGCGCGAACTTATTTAATCTATAGTGACAAAATATTTCGTCGCTAAAAGTTGAAATTTTTAGTGACGAACTATTTCGTCACAGTAGGTATTGCTTTGAAAAGTATTAGTGACGAAAATCATTTCGTCACTAAAAGGGAGCATTAGCGACGAAAAAAATCGTCACTGAAAATAATGACACAAAACAGGTTTGTCACTATAGAGTTTTGGCGACGAAATGGATGTCGTCGCTAAAAGTGTAACAAAAACTGGGATCTTTTGCGACGGAAAAGTAGGCAATAGCGACAAAAAAGTTTCGTCGCTAAAGCTGATAGTATAAATTAAAGCTTTTCATTTTTTTTTTTTCACTTAAACCCTAAGAGTTTTTGCAACTAATACTCTCTATGCCGTTTACTCTCTCCCTTTCTCCACCGTTCTCCGTCGAGCTTCTTCGCCACCGTCGAGGAGCTCCGTTTGCTACCGAGCTCATCGTCCCTCCGGTATACTCTCGCACACTCTCACCAAGTTTTTTCTATTTATCTCCATCTCCCTCACCTTTTTTTATTTTTTCACTCTCACCTCTCTATTCCCATGACAGTTTGGATCTCTCTGTGGTCATCTTGGTGTCGCCGATTCTCTGTGGTTCATATGTGTTTAGACCCAAGGGAATGACCGAATATATATGGTTCTTGGCTATGTAGTTCATATCTGTTGGATTTGAACGAATGGTCAATTCGTTGTTTGTTCCCACAGGGTTTAATATAATAATATGCGTTGTTTGTTTCTGATGTAATGGTCCATTGCTTCCAATAATAATAATCATTGGGTCAGCCACGAGTGTAGCAAATTAGGTAGACATTTTTGCTTCCAAAAAGATAAGGTAGACATTTTTGCTTGTTCCCACAGGATTCGTGTGGGGACAATTATTATTGACAATTAAATTATGCCAAGTGCCAAACCAATTGCACACTTCTTATTGACAATTATGCCAAGTGCTGACTTTGTGCACATTAATATTCGTATATGTGATAAAGTCTTAAAGAAAAGTTATGGCTTTCCACAACATTCTTTCTTATAAATTACTCATTTTCACTTTGTTATCTACTGTAGAAGAACTTTTAAATTATATTTTATTACATATTTTCATAATATATTACAAAGCTTCACCAATATAAGTGAAAATGGGTGAGATGCTATTGAGATTGGTAGCAAGGATACGCCACTCTATTGATATGTATTAAATTTTATCTTTATTAAGAGCAATATTATATATACTTTAGGGAGTAGCTTAAAAAAAATTCATGAATATAGTTCTAAATTAAAGTGGTTAAGTCAAAAAGCATTTTCCTCATGCCATATTATTCTTTTTTTTTTTTTTTTTTGTTATTTAACTGTTGAAATGATCTGTTTGATACACATCATTAGAGAAATACCTAACTTTTAAAGTATTCTGTTTGGTATACTTATTTATTTATGGATTTCTTCTTGTCTGATTTTACTTTCTTTTTTTTGTTGTTGGGCTTGATGTAGTAGTTTATGATCTTTTTAAGTATGGCCACAAGTTTTGACATTTGTATAAAGCTGAATTCTAGGCCCATCAGATCCCAATCCCAGTTTGTTACCAATAGTAAATTAGTATTATTTTTAATTTTATGGTAGTCTTTTTATTATAAATTTTTTCTTCTTTAAAATAATATATTTTTACTTTTGTGTTTTTTGTGTTTCCTAGTTTTTGATCCATCGACTCAATGAGTCAATTTTTTTCGATACTTTATTCATGAATATCAAATAATAAAGAAACAATTAAAAATAGATTATGAATGTTTTGGAAGGGTTTTTTGAAAGTGGATAAGGTTATATATGCTGTGGGAGTGGAGAGAGTTGAGGTAGTCCATATATTTTTGTTTAAGGATTAATATAGGTAATAGCATTCATGAATGAGAAAGGACTTTATTCAAGTAGTTTATAGACTTAGATGTTAGAATACATTATACATGAGTTGTCATTTTTTGAGATGTTTTCTACTTAAATACTTATATTGAGCATTATGCTATAACACTGAGCATTATATGCTATTGCTAGTAGTGATGATATAGCTTGTAAGTGTATTGATAAACTCTTTATAAATTAGACTTTTCTTTTGCAGGTTAAATACTCATTGTTTGTGAAACTTTGGATTTTTTCTTAAAAGTGTACACTTAGCTTGAGCATAGTAAGTAAAATTTGTTTAAATACTTAAAAAACTCTTTACTTGTAATGTTGATGATTGGCTTTATGGTGGGTTGTTGTATTGAAGCAAGCGAGTGGCTTGAATGGTGTTATAAGATGGTTTAAATTTATATTGAGAGTGTCTCTTATTTTTTGGAATTGTGAATGAATATTGTTGATTTATATATGATGGATATTATTAATTGTTTTTAATACTTGTAAGCATTATATATCGTGATGTTGATAATTGGTTTTGTGGTGGGTTGTTGTGTTGGAGCAAGCAAGTGGCTTGCATAGAGTTATAAGGTAGTTTAAATACATATTGGGAGTGTTTTATTTTATTTTTTTGAATTGTGAATGGATATTAATTGTTGATTTATATGTGATGGATATTATTTAATTGTCTTTAATACTTGTAGCATTATATATTGTGATATTGATAATTGGTTTTATGGTGGGTTGTTATGTTGGAACAAGCGGGTGGATTGCATAATAAGGTGGTTTAAATTCATATTGGAAATTTTTTTAATTTCTTGCAAATGTGAATGGACCTTGTTGATTAGATGTGATGAATAGTATTTTAATTAATTCCAATACTTGTAAACTCTCTATACTTGTGAAGTTTGTGATTAGTTTTGTGGTGAGTTGTTGTGTTGGAGCAAGCGGGTGGCTTGCATGGTGTTATAAGGTGGTTGAAATTCATTTTGGAAGTGTTTAAGTGTGCAATGTATATTTTTTTAAGTATCAATATAGACTAGTGCATTCATGAATGGGATAAAACTTTATCTAAGTAGCTTATAGACTTGGATGTTAGAATACATTATGCATGAGTTGTTTTTATTTTACTAAAGTAGCATTCACCTTGCAATTGTAGTCAAATATAGATAAAAGTTGGATGACAATGGGTAAGACACCTGATGGCAGATTAAGTCATCCATATATTGAAAGAATCAATGCATTCATTAATTTTGCAAGAGCGGTTTGGAACTTGAGTGGTAATATTCTGTGCCCGTGTATTCACTGTGTGAATTGCTATCGACAATCTCCTCATACCGTACGTATCCATTTGCTTCATCATGGGATTATGCAATCTTACATTAATTGGTATAATCATGGAGAACCTCGTGTATTGAACGAGAACATTCAAGATAATGAAATGTCAGATGGTGATCATATGGATGGTCTCGATACCTTGGTAGATGACAGAATTAGAGGGGAACCAAGAAATGCAACCGAAAATAAGGAAGTGCGTAACTTTGACAAACTTGAGGAAGATGAAAAGCGTGAGTTGTATCCGGGTGGCACTGATTATAGTATCTTGAAGTTTGTTATTAAGATGTTGAATGTAAAGGTAATGACCAACTTGAGTAATAAGGAACTTGATATGATGCTAGAATTGCTGACAAAGGTTTTACTGAAAGGTAACTTGGTTCCAAGGTCAACTTATGAAGCAAAGAAGATATTACGTGACTTGGGCACGTCATACGAGCATATAGATGCATGCAAAAATGATTTTGCACTATTTTGGAAGGAAAATGAAAACCTTGATAAATGTCTGGTGTGTGAGGCACCTAGGTAAAAGGATACACGTGCCCAACGTAAGAAAATTCCTAATAAGGTATTGCGTTACTTCCCGTTGACATCGAGATTGAGGAGATTGTACATGTCAGGCCAAAGAGCTAAGGACATGAGATGGTATATAGACAAACGTGTGGATGATGGGATAATGAGGCATCCGGCTGATAGTGAAGAGTGGAAGGAGTTTGATTTGCAACATCCTGATTTTGCCCTCGAACCTTGCAATGTAAGGTTGGGGTTGGCTACAGATGGATTTAACCATTTTGGGAATATGAATAACAACTATAGTATGTGGCATGTTATACTTATCCCCTATAACCTACCACCTTAGTTGGTTATGAAGGAGCCATATTTTTTGTTGTCCTTACTTATTCCTGGTCCCCATTAACCAGGAAATGAGATTAATATTTACTTGAAACCATTGGTTGATGAGTTGAAGTAGTTGTGGGAAGAAGGTGTAGACACTTATGATGCTTATAGTAAAGAGCATTTTCAGATGCGTACAACTTTGTTGTGGACAATACACGACCATCCTAGATTTGGTAATGTGTCTGGGTGGAGGACAAAGGGTTATCATTCTTGTTACACTTGCAACGATGAAACATATTCAGAAGCTTTGAAAAGTAAAATTGGATTCATTAACCATCGAGATTATTTGCCTATGGATGGAGACATAGTCAGTTGCATAATGATTTATCAAAGAAATGGAAGAGATCTTTAGAGTTACAAGTGGGAAAGATACAAGAGCAGCTAGATAGAATTCCAAATATAATTTTAGGAAAGCATCTAAATAACAAGAAAAGACAACTCATTGGGGAGCCAAATTGGTCAAAGGTAAGTATTTTGTACAAGCTTCCATACTGGAAGAATAAGAAGCTTAAGCACAACATTGATGTCATGCATGTGGAGAAGAACATTAGTAAGAGTACTTACGGTACTTTGTTGGCCATTAAGGGGAGAAATAAAGATACTGACAGGGCACGGATAGACTTGCAAAATATGAACTTTAGGCACACGTTGCATTTGAAACAACGTCCTGATGGATCATATGACAAGCCTCGGGCTTTCTTTTCATTAAGCCCAAATGAAAGGGATAGTTTCTATGACTTTTTGAAATCAGTCAAGTATCCGGATGGCTATGCAGCCAACATATCAAGGTCAGTGAATGCAAAAAATGGTAGATTATCTAGTTTGAAAAGCCACGACTGTCATGTGCTACTACAACGAATTCTTCCAATTGGGTTGCAAGGGTTTGCACATAAAGACATTAGTATTGTATTGTTTAAGTTGGGCAGCTTCTTTCAAGACTTATGCTCAAGGACCCTAAAGCGGAGTGAATTGGAGAAAGTAGAAGAACGTATAGTACTTATACTATGCAAGCTTGAGAGGTTCTTTCCTCCAGCATTCTTTGATGTTATAGTCCACCTTGCTGTTTGCTTGCCTCGAGAAGCAATTCTAGGAGGCCCGGTACAATATCAGTGGATGTACCCAATTGAAAGGTAATTAGATTCTTTGATGCATCCATCAACTGCATCTTTCCCATGTGATATAAAATCACATAATGTGCGTATTTTTTCCTCATAGGTACCTTGGAAAATTGAAAATATACGTTTCTAACCGAGCTTGACCAGAAGGTTCGATTGCATAGGCTTACAGTCTCAAAGAATGTATTAACAACTGGTCTTTGTATATTGATAGGATCGAAACTATGCATAATCGAAAAGAAAGAAATGAAGATTTTGGTGAATCTAGTGAAGGATTGATAGTTTTTTCATAGACTGCCCGACCTACAGGTGGTAGGCGGAATGATGGCAACTTGTCTCGTGCATTGCTTGATACTGCTCATTGGTACTTGTTGTGCAATAGTCCTGAGCTAGAGCCTTATTTAAAGTATGTGATTTCATATGCGTGTATTGTTTGATCAAGTTTTGAATATTATCTGCAATGCTTAGCTGAAAATAAATCACCTTATTTTTAACAGTGAACACAAAAGCACATTGCATAATTATACTAGAGAAGCCATAACTCAAATCCAACGACAAGAGTTTCCCAAGTAGTTTAGAGAACGTGTAAGACATTTGAAATTTAATCACACACTAATAAAAATTAAACATTTAAATATTTTCGTCATTGTCTATTACTAATTAATATCACTTGTTGTATGTCATTATAGATGAATAGATTGAAAGTTAAGGAGTTACCAGAAGCTACTAAATAGTTATGGTCATTAGCAAATGGTCCTAAACCGCATGTGAAGGAGTACACGGTTTGTATGGTCAATGATGTAAAGTTCCATACAAAGGACCTAGACAATCGTCGTGTAACCCAAAACAGTGGTGTATGTACCGAAAGGGACCATGAGGGAGAAATGCATGACTTCTCTGGTCATGTTTGCAAAATTTGGGAATGATATAATACTGGTATCAATGGTTGAAGGAAAATGATAAGAACCAATACACACTACACAAGCATTGATGTTACAAGTCGATGGTATGAAAATGACCCTTTTATACTTCCTAGTCAAGCAGGACAAGTTTTTTACCTTCAAGATACCAAATTGGGTGAGCCTTGGAAAATTGTGCAATCCATCCAACATAGGAGAGTGTTTGATGTCCCAAAAGTCGGAGGTGGAGAATCTAATGATAATACAGAAGATAGTGACACATTCCAACAAGAAGCGATTGTTGATGTTGTCTCTATCAATGTTGAAGACAATATTATTGACTATTATATGAGTGATGTTGAAAAAGAGGTTGTTCTTGAAGGTGAAACTTCAAGAGATGCTAATCATAATGAAAAGCCTGACATACCTGATGTTGATCTTGATATGGATTATGATATATAAAGTTCATAACAATTGTCTTAAATGTTGTGTGCTTGTCATAAAGTTTTATGCTTGTCCAAGTAGCAATTGTTTTGTACTTATCTTGAACTTGATATGAATATTGATGTGGTCATTTGTTGTGTTGAGTTAGTAGTAATTGTGTTCAAATTTTGCACTTGCGAATTACTTGATATGGATAATGGTGTGGACTTTGATGTTAAGTTAGTAGCAATTGTATTTATCTTTTATGTCAAAACATAGTTGCAAAAAATGCCCAAAAAGGCCAAATACACTTATAATATACTGAGGTATGAGATGGCAAGATTGGATAAACTGACGCAAAACCAAGAGAGAATTGATGCTTTGGGATTGAAGCACATCTCAACTTCTCTAAGGGGTACTGCTCAGTCCAATTGTGCAAAAGGGAAAAGAAGCAGAGCTAGTGTTGTGATAGATAATGATTAGGTACCACCTATTGGGGACGATGACAATGATGATGAGTCATCTAATTCTGTAATCCATAAAGTACAATAGATGTTCCATAGGGTACAATAGATGATAATAACTTTATTGTTCCATTATTTGTAATAACTTTGTTGTTCCATTATATGTATGTTTGTTAGTTACAGATGGCACCAAGACGACTTACACGCTCGCGAGGTGAGGCATCTATCCCGGTGGTCCAATCTATAGAAACACCTCTTGAAGCAAATCCTCCTGTCCAAAGTTCTTCTAGTGCGGAGGCGCAGACTACCGACGCATTAACTAGCATGACTGGTAATTTTATAGAACATACTTAATTACAATTGCACCCTGTTTTTACTATTGAGATTATACTTCACTTAATTTAGCTATAATGTACATAGAATGTATAATTTTTTAACATTAATAATGTTTAAATAGGATCTACTAGCAGAAATACCTGTGGAACAACACGTGGTATAGCAGTACGGGCACTTGTTGAAAAAAGTGGTAAGCTGCCAGTACGAATAGCTGCAGAGTATGATGCTCCTGTTGAGAAGAATGCGTGCAAGCTTGTCAATCAGATTGGCGTACAAGTGTGAAGTAATTTGTCTAGTTACAACGTGAAAAATTGGAAAAATGTTGATGCTGCTACTAGAGATGTGTTGCTTCAAAATATCTTGGTAAATTTACATTGATGACGTCTAACTCATCTTTGTTATCACTAAGCATATTAAATTCATATAATAATATTTTTATAATACATATACACTTCATTTTACAGGATCAGTTTGAGCTACAAGGAGATTCTAACTTAGTAACGAAAACATTAAATACAAAATGTGGAAGATTATTGAGTTCCAGCTCCTACAAGTTGCATCAGGTTTATAAAAAGCTCGTACAATCTTATAGCGCTGACTATGCAAGAAGCCACCTGCCAAAGAATGCCAAACTTGAGTTGAGGACTAAACTCATTGATGGGAGATGGACCAATGAGGATTGGCTGGTAAATTATTTATGCGTATATTATTATTATCCAATGTTTACTATATTATGTTATAAACTGATTAGATTAATACTTAGATGAAGTAAATGTATACTGTTTTATTCATGATTTAATAAATATCTTGAATGTTTATTAGAAAAAATCAAGAAAGAACTCTGCAAATAGGAATAAAATTTCACGCAAACATAGATGCGGGACAAAGGCACTTACTATTAGGGTTGATGAGGAGGTGCGTGTTTTTTCATTTTCTTAAACCTTAGTATATTACATGTTGTGATTAATTAAGTATATCTATCTAACACTTGAATGTTAATTAATCAGAAAAATAATAATGACGGTCAAGTTCCTGAATTGGCAAAAATCTTCAAAGATGTTCATTTCAATCCAAATACAAATATGTGAATACACCATGAGGATGAGCGACCTATGTATGTGTATCATTCCATCCCTATTATGTTTGTAAAGCTATAACATATGTAGTATTAATGTTATGATTATTTGTTTCTTTCTCTCTTTCAAATGATAGAAAAATATTCTCAAAGTGCAAGAGGATCATTGTCAAGATCCTAATGCAATTCCCCTTACACAAGAGGAGATCTCAAACTTGGTTTTTAAGAAGAAGTCTGGTATTGTAAAAGGACTTGGCATGAGACCTTTCTCTTCTCTAGTAACCACCGCCTCATCTAATTCCTCAGTGGAGTATATCCAACGGCTAGAAAATAAGATAATTGAGCTCAAAGAGGCAAGAGCTAGGGACCAAGAGGCACGAGCTAAGCAAGAAGAGGTCCAAAAGAATATTCTTAACCTTTTGAGGAGTAAGGGTTATGATGACGCTCTTACCTATGGTGGTGGTTCAACTTCAAGTTAAAACACTTTTGGTTAGTACTTAATTTTAGCAATTGACCCACACTACATGGTGTGACTACTTTTTTTGATGCATTATTTGAAACTAATTGTATTATATTACACTTGAAAATCTATATTTACTTTCTAGAACTTATACATTAGGAGTTGTGATTTTAATTCATTAGTGTGGCTACTCTTAATGCATTGTTAAAAATGTTTCTTATAACATAGTTAATGTTTTTACTTTACGATTTTAATGTAGTATTGTTTTTATATTTGTGCAAATTTCTTATTGGTGGCTTTTAGGGGATTTACTTTTGGCATTACTTGAAGATATATGAAGACATCTTCCGTTAGTTCTAATTATATTATGCTACATTTTTTATATTGTTATAAAACATCTTGAGTTATTGTATATGTTGCAAACAATTATTGTATGGAAGGAGTTTGAATTGGATACTTATTTTAATTTTTACTTGTGGAATGTATGGATCTTTTTTTTATAAATGTGTTGTTGAAATAAATGTGTTATTCAAATGTGAAGTTTTAATAATGTAATGATAGGTTACAGGTTAATATCAAAGCCATGAAAAAAAAAAACAGAAAATAAGTTTTAGTGACGAATTTTTTCGTTACAAATATAACAACAAAAAATTGTTTTAGTGACGAAATATTTCGTCACTAAATGTAGAAAAATTTTGTAAGAAATGGTTTTAGTGACGAAAATGTTTGTCGCTATATGTGCTTGGATTTTCTTAAAAATAGTTTTAGTGACGAACTTTTTCATCACTATATTACAAGTTCTAAAAACGAAAATAATAGTTAAAAAATAAAAAAAAAAAAGACAACTTATGGCTTCATTTTTATTACAAGCTTGTCTTTTAAAGTCTTGGTAGACTGGGTAAAGGCTGCTGTGGAGGATGCTAGACCTTTACCCTTGAGGTCCTCCTTCATAGGTATAGGAAAAGTTGCCAAAATAATCTCCATGTTGTGGGAGGCCTGTTTTTCCTTGGAAGGGTCCTTAGAGGTAGCTGGAGGTTGGATGGCATCATGGGACACTTCCTTGGCCACCTCTGCTTGCTTCTTAGCAACCTCAGGCTTCTTTTCCTCCTTGGAAGGAATGTTGACGAAGGAATAACTTTGGCTGGGCTTTCCTTGCCATCATCTACCTCCTTGGGGGCAGTGTCAGCCTTAGAGTCCGAGGAGCCTAAGGCACGAATGGTTGGAGGGTAGTACACGCTCTCTGCTTTCCGAAGGGCAAAAAATCCCTCAACTCCAGCTTGGTTGAGGGCCTCATTCCATACTTGGAGGCAGTAGTGTCTATAAACCTTCGAAACCTCAGCCCTAAGGGCTTCCTCAGTCTCTGCCACTCCTACGTCATACCAATCTTGATTACTTTGCTCCTTGACCTTCTCGGCCTCCTCCAGTTTCTTCGTTAGAGCTCTTATTTGGTCCTTGGTTGTAGTGAGCTCAACCTCGGCTTGACGAAGTTGCTTGCACTGAGCCTCTACTTGCTTCTCTGCCCCATCCAAAGCTGCCTCAGCACTTTTCTTCTCCCTTTCAGCTTCAGTTAGCTTGGTAGTCAGCTCCCGGGCTTTCTTATCTGCCACCCTGAATGCCTCTACGGCAGCAATGTGCCTAACCTCCTTATCCTTCATCATTCGATGAGAGCTGTTCATTATCTCCTCAGCCCTGTGCGCGGATTGGACAGCCTTTCAAGGAAGAAGAAATACGAAGGTTAGGGAAACAAATATAAGTATAAGTAAAAAAATAGAAAAAAAAAAGTGTGGGAGAAGGAGCAGTCAGTGAACTTACCAGGGCAAGGTCCCTCTTTAAACTGAGGAACACCTTGACCTTAGGTCGGCCATATCCCTGAGCAGTAATAAGGCCAGCTCCACGGCATCGGCCACATATTCGGCCCTCCCTTGTAGAAAATCTCTGATCAAGGCATTTGTAGGCAAGGGAGCTCCATCCAAACTTATGGCAAGAGTCCAAGCCGAGATCCCAACTTGGGAATCACTTCTTTTATCTACTAGGGTCTGCGTTACCCTACCCTGCTTAGCTCCCTTATAGGGCTTGGCCTCCTTGGATAAGGTGCCCTTTCCTCCCTCCATTACTTCCTGGCCTTTTTAATCCCTCTTTCTCTTGTGGTCAGTAGGGTCAGGTCTGAGGGGTTGGGTGGACAAAAGGGGGGGGGGGGAGCTTGGTTTGGGTGGCCTTCTCTAGTGCATTAGCCCCTACTTGGGACTCCATCAGGTCCTGAAGACTTGATCTGGTCTTGCACTAGAGCCCCATGGCCTCTGGTATGGAGGAGTCTCCTTGTGCCTGGCTTACTTACGCTAGGGAAAGAGTGCCAAGGTCACTGACCGGGCTTCCCAAGGAGGAAAGTAGGTTGAAAACTTCGAAATCGTCTTCGGAGTTTGAGACGTCAACTATCTCTTCTTCTTCCTCTTCTTTGATAACAGGATGGGAAGAGCTGGCTTCTCCGGTTGTATACTGAGGTGGTAGGGCTACTTCAAGTACACCTTTTAGAATAGGGTCTGTGGTGAGGAAACTCGGGGCAGCAATGCTTATATGGTGCAGGCGTAGATCCCTGGCCTTTATCACGCACTTCGGCACCTAGAAGCTCGACGAGAGAAGGGTAGCTGAGGATTAGATGCGTCACTCGTAACTAACTGTCGCTATGAACAAACACCTCGACTTTGAGTATCTTGTCTAGGCTTGACTAGTTGACGAGACTGAAGTTCAAAATAGCGGTGTGCCTATCTACAAAACCATTTGGAAAAATAAAGGCAAAAAAAAAAAAAAAAACACACAATATGTCAAAGGGAAAAAAGGATGATTTTGAAGTAACATACCTAGACTTAAAAACCCCATCTGGCATCCCCTCTCTCGTCGGGCAGTGGAGACCATCGTGCCACTCCCCTGAAATGATCTAGAAGTCTTTGTTCATGCCTTTGTTGGATTTAGGGAGGCATGAGATGAGCCTAACCTTGAGGTACCTATTTTTTAAGTAGTATCCTTGCCCTTTTAGGTGGTGAAGGTTATAGACCAAGTTGACATTGTGGTGGCTAAGATTTAGGTCTATCTTAGGCATCTATGCTCCCTAAAATCCTACACATGTTTAGGGTACATTGGGTGGGGGCTAATCTATGAATCCTAAGGTAATCCCTAGTGACAGTACCCATGGGGATTCTCATCCCTCCCTCTATAAAGGCAATCATTGGGATTACTACTTCTCCCTCCTGCCTATTAGTGTGCCAGTCTCCTTCCTTACAATACCTAATGGAGACTCCTGGCGGAATTCTATATTGAGCTTTAAAGCTCTCTATACTCTCTGCAGAGTCTACCAAGAAAGCAAATCTACCCATGTTTGAAAGAAAATTTAAGGTACTAAGGTGGTGAAGGAAAATTAGGAGGGCTGAAGGGAAGAGGACTTTATGTAAAGAAAAGTAAAAGGAAAAATAAATGAAAAGGTTTAAAAAGACTTACAAGAAAGAAGGAAACTCTCCTCAGACTAGCTCTTGGTATTTGTGAGTGCGCAAGTGAAGTAAATGGGTGCGCAAGTGAAGTGAATGAGTGCAAAAGTGAGGTGAGTGATTTGTTCAGGCAATATTTGTATTAGAGAGAGGGACAAGCGGGAAATTTCCCACCCGAGTTCCAATAAAATTCCCAGTTGTTAGATTCACATTGCACCATAGAACGTGGGGAACATGGAGCCGTAGAAATTTAATAAAGATGTGTCTCGGATGCCAAAGTGTCAAGAACGTGCATTGGGCAATTAAAAAGGTACCAAAATAGACAAAGATAATGTATGATAAGAACGGGGTAATTGTGGTGATATCAAAATCCTCATTTCTTCCTGAGGAGCAAAAGAGGAGGATTTCTAAGGGCTATTGTAGGGATGATAAGCCCAATCGTATATATGTACATATTGGGTCAGAGGCCCGGTCTGAGGACACATAGTAGTCCAAGGACAAGTAAACATTATCATGGAAGTCCGCATTAGTGAATAAGGAAAAGGGTTTGGTCATGATGGTTTGAAAAGGTGGTTTGGGGAGGGATGCTTCCTCGGCTAAGCAAAGTAGAAGTCAGAAGGTGCGTTCTGTCGTCCAGAAGTAACATTCCAGGAGATTATATTGATATATATATATATATATATATATATATACATCATGAATGCACAGGACAAAGGAAAGCTATGAAATATCTAAGAGAAAACTGCTACCACCGCATTGAATGCTTTGCAGCTAACTCTCTGGCCGCATTAATGTGGAAGTGATACATAAACAGTAATTTTCAGCCTTCTAGTTACCAGGTCTACATGTAGAGGGTGGGGATGAAAGAAGAGAGGTAGTATGAAAGATAAAGAAGACCCTGAGGAAAGGGGACCAAGAAATTAAGAGAAAAACATGGTAGAAACAGAAATTGTGTAAAAAAATTCAAGATCAATATATATAAGAATCAATCTCTTTGGATTGAGCCAAGGACGATTTTCTTTGGATAAATCTATTCATCTTTATTTTCTTGTCATCTTGATCCACTTTAATTGTTGTCCAACTCATTGGAACCTAGTTTTCGAATCCACTCTCTACAAATTCATTGTATTGGGCTCATTGGGCCAAAATTCTTTTGACTCTTGGGCCAGGGATTCAAACTGGGTCCTTACAATATATGTTAGAGACTTCTTATAAATTATTCTTTGTTTCAAGCTCGAACAAATATCATTAAATATTTGGTCAATAACATTTTCTATATATAGCATGTAGCATCAAATTACATTTTTAGTAACTTTATAATAATCTATATATATATATATATATATAACTGAAGTATTTGACTTTTGATTGACATTTCCACAATTTTTCACATCAGTATTTTTTATTTATATTTTTTAATTTAATTTAATTCGATTTAATTCTTTTGTTCGATGCCATACAACCATTATACTTAAAGGAGACCTAAATTATCACATAATCAATGAATTTTTAGATAATCCTAACAAACTATATAATAACTCCATTAATATAAATCTATCCCAAAAAAGGAAATATATCTCCATTAATTTGAAAAATTCTACTGTGGGTTCCCGAGGACCAAGGATGAAGTTGTAGAGTTGCAGTATTAGTGTGGGAATGCCACGGGCCACGGACCCAAGGAGGAAGGACATCCGAGGAGAGGAAGGGGTGAGTCATAGGATTCTGAGATATTCCAAGTGGAGAGAAAGGTGTGAAAAGAGCGAGTCTGTTATCATAGGGGAAGTTTCTAATTTGGAGTAGCCTGTGGCCTCTGCATTAAATGGTAGGCAACAGCTTTATCAGCTGCATTGATAAGGAAGTGACCTAAACAATGAAAATCACAGCTAAGCAGACTCCTCCACCACCTTCTTCAGAGATAGAAAAAGACAAGTGTCATGATAGAAGGTATATTAGGTAAGGATGGATGATTGAGATATGAAGTAAAGAAAAGTATAAAAGGTGAAAGGGGTTCTACAGAAGAGGGGATTGAGACAGAAGTATCAAAGAGAAACAAGAACATTGAGAGAAAAAAATGAACAGTGTAACTTTCTGTGTGATATTAGCCTCCTCGGACAAGCGTGTAAGAAGACATTTTTCTCATATGTTCTATAAGATTAACCCTATCTTCTTTATTTTCCTCCTCGGGCAATGCCCTCTCTTATTGTTCATTTCCCTCTCTTACAAATTTTTTTGATTTGGGCCAAGGTTGAACTATTGGAAAATCTAGTTTTGTATCTTATACAAAATACACATCGGAAGCAATAAACACGGATCTACTTCATTCATGAGAGATAACATGTAACCTTGAATTCTAAAACAAAGAATAGAAAGCGTACCTTGGTGCGGTGAAATTCATAAAAAAATATTAGAAGCACTTGGGAACACTTTTAATCTTCACCCCAATTCCACTTAATGCCCAAGAAGTATGGTCTCTCAATCAATTTTCAAGGAGAGAATAAGAGTGTCAAACACTCACATACACCATTTCATTCCTTGTATGATCTTAATAAAAACCACTTAACAAATTTTGTATGTTTCTCTCCTTATATATAACTGATTATCTAATTGAGCTAACCTTTTGGGCCATTCCAATTGGGCTCTAGTATGTGGCTTGGAGTGGGACCAAAAGAGAACAAATAAAACTCTAGCTCCAATAGGTCTTGGGCTTTTCTGTCAATTCTTGACAAGTTCAAAGTTACCATTAATTATATTCAATACCACTACATGAATATAATTGCACTCTAGGCCTTATTAATAAATTATATCCCAAGACTTTATTATACATGCAACCCCTTCATTAAAATATTCGTAGTAATACAAAGTCATAAATGTAGACTGCCACTTTGAAGATTACTACATCTTAATCCTTAAGTACCCGGTTTAATCCTTTAAATTATTCATCATATATTTATGAAATCCAATTCCATAAATATATACTTTAGTAACTCCTTGCTAAAGTGGTTGGGCCCAACACTTTGAATAACTAAACTTATTAAACTTATCTCAAGGGAATATTTTATATCTCCATTGAGAGACTATAAATTCCATCTTGAGAATATATGTTCCATCAACACTAAATGCAGCTGCCTTACAACTGAGGTTTTGATCGTGACTTATAGATCTCACTCCTGATATATCAAAGAAAACTACACCTCATGATCAGGTCCATTATTCTCTTAAGATTTAGAATTGATGTAAATTGGAGTCATGAGATTTATTATTCACTTGACAGTCATTAGGAGAATAATAAATCTCACAGCGGTCCAATTCAATATGTCTTAACTCTTAAAACATATCAACATATCAACTAGAAGTCTCCACTTCTGTGATCAAGACAAATCATCTCAGTTGATATGTTATATTCTTCACAGATGAAATGCCCAATTTCATGAACTACTACGAACTAAAATTCTGAGTTTACAAAGAACTTATGATTTATATCTTCTGTGACTAAATCACATACTATGCATCTCATGGACTAAGATAATGTCCCATTAGTTCATTTATAGATAGTCTCATATAATTAAATAATTTAATTATTTATGACATGCCAATAAATTAGATTTTACGACATAAACCCCAACATGAACTATACAACTCACTGTTCTAAGTAGGCTTGGGCCGCCAGATCCTTTGGTCCTTACATCTACATTGATGACATTTTTTTTTATATCTCCATTAATTTTCATTTTTTTTAATATGAACATTGATTAGAAATTATAATTTCAATAGGATTTAAACTCTAAAATTATATCAAACTAGTATCTAACCCATGCAAATGCATGGATGCATTTAAAATTAGACATAGTTTTTTTTTATAAAAATATAAATAACTAGTCAAATTATTTTACCTAGTTAGTGATAGACCGTATATAGTCATGGTATATATATATATATATATATATATATATGTATATATATATATATATATATATATAATTAGGTTTTTATGGTTTATTTATATTGAATTCCTCATTTTTAACATTGAATTAACTCACTTGATACAAAAATTAAAAAACTTACATTAGATGAGACATGTGGCGCAAAATTAAAGTCTAATTGAATTTCAATTTTTACATTGAATTAACTAATTTGACACAAATTTTAAAAATTAGATTAGATGAGACACATGGCGCAAAATTAGAATCTAATTGAATTCCAATTTGAAATCTAATTGGATTTTCTCTCAATTTCACCTATTAATATATATATATATAGATGAGACTCAATAAATATATATCATTTTTAATTTCAATAGGATTTAAATTTTATATCAAATGGACTCTACCAACATATTCATCCTTTAAAAAAAAATTATATAACCAAATTTGATTAGGAATTCATAACCCTATATTATATTATAAATAGTTTTTTTTAGGGATTATTTGTTACAATTTCAACTCGGCTTTTCATTCCTATATTATATTTTAAATAGTATTTTTTTTTTTTTTGGGATTATTCTTCCAACACCACTCTACTATACAGTCTCTTGCATTGATTTTGTTTCTTGGAGTGCCTTCAAAACAAAAGGTATGTAAATTTTTCTTATCAGGTTTAATGTTAACATATATTAGAGATATTTTAGTTGATTAGAAAATTTTGATGAAACATAAAAGGAAAAGGAACTAAAGAATGCACAATCTAAAGAAAAAAAAATAGTCAGTGTATTAGATAGAGGCTTTTGGAGATTGTTGTTTTTATTTTTGGAATTCTTTACGTTCATGTGTATATACATATTGGTTTTAATTGAATTTGAATTATCTTTGAAACTTTGGTTTTGATTGAATAATGAAAATGGCAAAAGAAGTATGTTCCAATATTTGGAGTCTCTATATATGTATTGTTGTAGTTTAAACTTAGTATTTGAATTGTTAAATTGTTAATTCACAGTTTCATTGTTCATCTACTAATAATGAATAATAATACTGTTATTTGCAACCATCATGACATGGTATCAATGTTGTAATCATTCCGAATGCTTTCCTTTAGAGTTTAGATAAAGCCTATTTTATGATTAAAAAAATTACAATTAAAAGACTTTTGAAATTACATTTTTTTTTTTTAAAAAAAATTATTGGATACGTTGGATCTTAAATGACTTCTATTAAACTCCATCTTTTATAGCATCATTAAAAAAAAAACTCGTATAGAAAGGTATTACGATATTATTTGAAACTATCATAATGGACTAATGTATTACACATGGTATGGATCTAACTGTAACATCCTATGCTATAAAATATAAATTAAGCCTATGGTTATCTTTTCTTTGCAAAAAATAGTTAAATTCTCATTAATTGTAATAGTTCACTTTTAGGTAAAATAGAAACTCTATTAACTAAGTTTTAAGAAGTTTAAAATTCTATTTCAAATAATTTTCAAAACATTAGATTTTATTTTAATTATTTTGATAATTTTATATTGTAAAAAAATAAAATTTATACATTACATACAATCATTACTTCAGTTATCTTCTAAATGATGGAGGATATGAGAATGCAATTTGTAAATCTACTATCAAGATAACGTAGATTAGATTGGCAGTGGACAGTAGATTTAATTACAGTTGAGTATTGTGTGAAGTCATCACCATAGAATAGCTCACGTCGGGATGTATTATGTAGAATCAATGATATGAAAGAAAAAGAATTTTTCTAAACCATTATATTGAACAAAAAATTACTTATTTTCATTCATTTTTAAGTTATACATTTTTTAAAATCAAGTCAAAGACCTTTGAGCAAAATAAATACTTTTAACTTTTATTTCACAATTCCGTGTATCGCATGAGTTAGCGACTAGTTATTTTTAACTGCGAAGGATTCAAGGTTTAGAAGCTTAACAATGGTATATCAAATTGTGAATAAGGAATTTTTCCCGTAGAAAGAGGACATTTGAAAGTGCTTCATTGGCAAGCCAACTAAAACTAATCTATTCGAGCACCTCTTTTTCTTTCCTTTCTTTTTATTTATTTAAAAAAATTCAATTAAAGCTCTAACGAGGGCCCATTTGGTAAGAGATTTCTAATAACGTTGTTTAAGTGTTATGGAAATATGTATGATAGGAGTAAATCTTCCACCTGACGGTTCGGCCTATGACGACGGATATACATGACGGACTCTGGGTGTTGACGACCTGACCTTCAGTAGTCGACGGTGAGAGGATCACCCAATGTTGTCACCATGCACCGAAGCCCGCCTTGCCACGTACGCTTCCTTGGGAAGGTGAATCTTGTCGCATACGCTGCTACTCAGCCAGATGTCTTACATAGCACGATTCCCTACCCCCAAGAAGGGAATCGTGTCCAACACGCTTGGCCACCCAAGAAGAGTCTTGCGTCCTACGCTACTCAGGGGCAATTTCGGTACAACGATATCTTCTCCAGTACGCCTCATCTAAAGGCCACTACCACCACTATAAATACCGCCAAACCCTCCGAAAATCGAGGTACGCATACTAAGACCCGACTCTGGCACTCTGGAGTTGTGAAAAAATACTAACCTAACCATCGGAGGGTCGTTGGCCGGTACCACACCGGTACTTCCCTTTGAGGTTCTTCTTACTTGTGTAGGGCCGACCGGAACGCACGCAAGCCCTGCAACTCACTGGTTTGATTCTTGACATCATCAATGTATAAGTTAAAAAATGTTATAAAAATACGTATTGTGTTGTTTAAAAACTAAAAACTTTTGTTTAAACGACAATGTCAATCGGGCCCCTTGTTGGAATTAGTGACTCACTTTTCCTTGGGAGTTGGAAGCTTTAAGCCTAAGCAAGATTAACGGACAGAAGTACAATCATGACCTGGAGTTGGACCCCCCGTCGCACAAATAGTCACTTGAAGGTGAAGCCATTATTACTCGTGATATGGATAGGACATCAATATGTTGCCTGTAAATATATTGCGCTTGATTTATGAGAAGCAAAGATTAAAAACCACCGTGATTACTGCTGCTGGAGAAAAACAGATATCAATTACAGCATTCGCATCCATTAATGCAAATATTTTGTCAATTTTAAAAAATTTTTATTTTTTATTTTTTATTTTACATATTTTCTTTTCAAAATATCTAATAAAAAATTATTTAAGCTAAAGTACAAAACTCAACCTGTAAGTTTCACATTTTGTCATTTCAGTCCTTTAATTTTGACTTTTGTCATTTCAGTTCTCTAAATTTCAATTATACTCAATTCAATCTTCTATAAGCAAAACGACACTGTTTTACAGTTTAATTAACATTTAATTTTATTTAATTTTTGAATTTTATAATAAAAAAAAACGTTAATTAAAAAAAATCAACTTAAACTAAACCCAAAACAGAGTTGCTCCCTCCCACCCATGAAGAACAAAGTCTGAAACCCCATGCCCGATAACAGAGAGAGAGAGAGAGAGAGAGAGAGAGATCAGAACACTCGACAACAATGCAATTGAAGAGAGCAGATCGGCGCGAGGTTTATACTTTGTTTTGGTCTATTTTGTTCACACTTTGTTTTGGTTTATTTTGTTTATACTGACTTTTCTGCTTTCGCCAACATAAAGAATCTTGAACTTTAGGTTCCCGGAAAGATACATCTTTCAAGTACAAACATATATATGTAACTTGTGAGCATAAAACAGTAATGCATCCAGACAAAAATAATAAAAATAAACAGTTATGCACTAGACAATGGCTAGTATCTTGATATCTCTCTCACATTGAACCTCTGAGATTGGGGTGTGGTTTTAGACTTTGTTCTTCATGGGTGGGGAGGGAGCAACACCACCGTTTTGGGTTTAGTTTATGTGTTTTTGTTTTTTTAATTTCTTATTGTTCTATATTTTCTTATATCAATTTTTTTCTCCTCTTACTAGGAGCTTTTCTTCTCACGGGAGGTGAGCGTTTTCTTATCTACCTTAACAGCCAAATATCCCTTCACCAACAAAACTCTGCCACCTTCGTGGTGGATTTCGTACTTGGTTCAATTTAACAGCGGAAGAGGAGGAAGTTATCGAAGTTCGGCCAAGCCAGCGTGAGCAGATCCTTGAGGAGTACTCCCTCAGTCTTCTGGGGAAATTCCATACAACTCGATTTTACAACAAACGGGCAGCGAAGACTTTCCTATAGTCGGCATGGAAGTTGGGACAAGACTTAAAAATAGTTAAGGTGGGTTATGGGCTGTTCCAATTCACTTTCACCATAAAAAACCAGCTACTATGGGTGGTAAAGAATGGACCGTGGAGTTTTGATAACCACCTACTTCTACTCCGAAGGTGGGAGAGAGGCATGACGGCAAACTCGGTGACTTTCACGCATCTACGAATTTGGGTGCAAGTATGGGGATTACCATTCGACTTGTTCAGTGAAGAGGTAGGAACTGAAATTGGCAAAGGTTTGGGGCGTGTGGTTGACGTAGACTCAAAAGCGATAGCCCAGACCAGGCTCGCTTTCTCCAAATCCAAGTTGAGATTCCATTGGATAAACCAATCCATAGAGGAAGCAAAATTCAAGGTCCGAAAGGTGACACAATATGGATAGCCTTCAAATATGAGAGATTGATTGGGTTATGTTTCAACTACAGCAGGTTGGGCCATGAAGTGAAATATTGCAGCGACCCTAAAGATGTGGAAGGCAACGGAAACCAGTACAGGGATTGGCTCAAAGGAGATATCGAAAACAGAATAATGGAGAGAGCCAATACCACTACAACCCACCACGATGGAATATGGAGGCGAACTTAGAAACACGATCCACGGCTTCTGCAGAATCTGAACAGCCACTGGTGGAGCCAAGCCCTTAACATCAAAAGATAAAGCCCGTAACTTAAGGGACCATTATGGTAACGCACACGCCACACACGAGTATCACGGACATAACTGATATGGGAGTTTCTATTCCAAATAAAGCTTGTTTTGTAACAGCAGCTCCCACATATAACGTGCACACTAAATGTGGAGAGTTATTGTCCCACACGGCACCAACTAAGGGTAATTTGGTCATTGTACCAATCTTGTACGTAGTGGAGGAAGATCCAAATTCTAGATACGTATCAAAAACACAAAAACAACAAACACCAAACCACAAACCCAAGCTGAAAGCACAGGAAACCAAAAAACAAGCAACATGGAGAAAGATTTACCAAACTACAACCTCTATGGATGAAGAACCAAACAGTGGGGAGAGTGTAGGAATGAAACGAAGGCATAAGGAATATGATGAAGATGACTCAGCTGAAATCAGTGGGGCTTATAAAAGACAAAAGCCTCTAGAGGAAATCAATGATATACCCTCAACGTTGGTTGTTGTTAACCAGCCCTGCAGAACGCAATGACGATCCTAAGTTGGAACTGTCGGAGATTTGGGAACCAACGTGCAGTGAAGGTACTCTCTCACTTGGTGAGGAAAAAAGCTCACAAAATATTGTTTCTTATGGAGACAAAAAGAACAATGGAAGAAATGAGGAGAATTCAAGCAAAATTACTGTATGATGCAATGTTAGCAGTCCCTTACCTAACGAGAAAAGAGGGTTTAGCGATGCTGTGGATAGAAGCAGAAGTGGATTTGCATATCCAAACTTATACCCAAAACCATATTGATGCTCTTATACTCACCAACCCGATGAAGCCATGGAGAATTACTAGTTTCTATGGCAGACCGGAGGAACATCTCAGGCACGAGACTTGGGGTTTATTGAGGCACTTTCAGACTAGACACTCCCATCCATGGGTGTGTATAGGGGACTATAATGAAATTTTGGTCTCAGAGGAGAAGCAAGGCAGACTAGCGAAAGCCCAAAACCTTATGCAAGAGTTTAGAAGCGTGTTGCTACATTGTGGATTGATTGACTTAGGGTTTATAGGAAACCGATTTACATGGAATAATGGTCGTGAGAGTGATGCATATGTACAACAAAGGCTGGACCGGGCTTGTGCGAAAATAGAATGGAGAGAATTATTCCCTTAAGCACAGGTATGTCATCTTACAGCCTCATATTCGGACCATATACCCATTCTACTAACAACACAGGGGCGACAACTACCAAGAATGAGAAGAGTGCCAAAGCGGTTCGAAGAGAAATGGGCAGCCCATCCGGAGTGTGAAATGGTTGTTAGAGCAGCATGGAAAAATGCGGTTTCCATGGGTAGTCTGATGTACAACCTCTTTGAAAAAAATAAAAAGTTGCCGAGTAGCATTGGTAGAATGGAGCAAAAATACTTTTGGGAACTCAAAAGAATTTTGGAAGAAAAACATAAGGTGTTGGAAGAGCTAAAGGGGCTGAATAGTGTGGAGAATGCTGAAGCCATTAAAAGAGTAAAGGAGGAGATTAATACAAGACTTTACGATGATGAACTTCATTGGCGCCAAAGGTCCAGGTCCATTTGGTTAAAGGTGGGAGACAAAAACACCAAATTTTTTCATCAAAGAGCAAGTCAATGGAGGAGGAAAAATCATATTGGTGGAGTGTTTGAAAATGATGGGATGTGGTGGGAATCTGATGTGGGAATAGCAACCGTGGCAGAAAAGTATTTCCAAGACTTATTCAGTACAACAAATCCTTCAAATATGGACAATGTTCTAAATGCAGAAGATAGGGTGGTCACCCCAAATATGAACCCACATGCTTCTTCAACCTTACACACATGATGAGATTTGGAGCGCCTTGTTTTGAATGCACCCATCAAAATCACCCGGACCGGATGGTATGTCTCCTTTCTTTTTCCAAAAATATTGGAATATTGTTGGTCTAGATGTGATAGAAGCTGTATTGTCAATACTCAACTCAGGTCACTATTTACTGAAAATGAATTTTACTCATATTGTTTTGATTCCAAAAAAAAAAAAAAAAAAAAAAAAGCACAATATATGTCTGATTACCGCCCCATTAGCTTGGAAAATGTGGTCTCTAGAATTGTATCAAAGGTTATTGCAAACCGGCTAAAAATTATTCTGCCAAAAGTGATATCTGATGCCCAAAGTGCTTTTGTTCCTAATCGGCTTATTACTGATAACACTACTGTAGCTTTTGAATTTTTACACAGTATGCGACATAAATGAGGGGAAAAAAAGGGCAGATGGCAATGAAGCTTGATATCAGTAAAGCTTATGATCGAGTAGAATGGGCTTCCCTTTGAAAGATGATGCCCAAATTGGGATTGAATGAAAAATGGGTACAGTTAGCCATGGAAACAATATGCACAGCTACCTACTCGGTCCTCATAAATGGAGAGCCAAAGGGTTTTGTCACCCCCACAAGAGGTATAAAACAAGGTGATCCATTGTCTTCCTATATATTCTTGTTTTGTGCTGAAGGCTTATCCGTTATGATTAGAAAGGCAAAGGAAGCTAGAAATTTGCAGGGTGTTCTATCTGGCAATGGAAGGGTCTGCCTATCCCACGATTACTAGCCATCTTAGAGCAATATGGGGCAACTTCAGGGCAAGCTATAAACAGGCAGAAAGCAACCTTGTTCTTTAGTAGAAATACAAGAACAGATGTAATGCAAAACATACGAAATATGATAGGGGCTAGAATAATAGAGAATTGTGAAAAGTACCTTGGGTTGCCAATGGCTAGCCAAAAGTCTAAAGTGAAGACCTTCAAGGACCTACAAGAAAAGATCACAAGGAAGGTGATGGGATGGAGGGAAAAATTGATTTCAAAGGCGGGAAGGGAAATCCTAATTAAGACCTGGCGCAAGCAATACCAACATACTCCATGAGCATTTTTAAAATTCTAAAGACTATGTGTAATACTATAAACTCCACCATGGCCAAATATTGGTAGGGACAAACAAAGGAGGAGAAGAAGATACATTGGATAAATTGGAAAAATTATGCTCACCAAAAGCAAAAAGGGGTGTGGGCTTTAAAGACATCCAAGCCTTCAACTTGGCATTGCTAGCAAAACAGGCATGGCGATTGATGCATAACACTCACTCCATCCCAATTTGTTCATTTATGGAGGCTGAATTGGGACACAATCCTTCATATGTTTGGGGTAGCCTACTGGCTGCACGAGACATTATAAGGGCAGGGGCACAATGGAAGGTAAGGGATGGCAGAAGAATTAAAGTGGCTGTTGATAAATGGCTGACACACTAACTAGTTTTCAATGGGGAAGACCAGACCACTATGCTAGTCAGTGAGCTCATTGATGAAGACACGGGCCAGTGGAACAGATAAAAGGCCCATGATTTATTTGCACCCAGAACCCAGAGGGAGATCTTAGCCATACCGCTGAATGCAACAAACAGAAGGGATGAGCTAGTATAGAAGGCAAACAAAGCAGGGAGGTTTTCAGTTAAAACAGCTTACCAAGTTGCTCTTCACCTCATACAACAAGATGGTGCTGAACACTCGGATGCTCGTATGGATGGTAAGGTGTGGAAGGCAATTTGGGCTCTAAAGGTACCACTAAAGGTTAGAAATTTTATTTGGAGAGCGTGTTCAAACATTCTCCCCACTAAGGAAAATCTGCAGAACAGGAGGGTGAAGGTGGACATGAGATGCGACATCTGTTGTCAACAACCTGAAACAAACTCTCACTTGCTATGGGAATGTCCTATGGCACGAAACGTGTGGGCAATATCGAAAGGAAGGGTGCAGAAATGTAGCAATCAGGTGCAGGATTTTTTTGTAACACCCGTCTCACTTAAATTTTATTTAACTGCTTCTAGAGTGGATTTGATGAATCGCTTAATTTTTTTTGTGGAGGAGATAATTATTTTATATTATGATTTCTACAATAATAATAATAATAATAATAAAAATAATAATAAAAATAATAATAATAATAATAATAAAAAGGGGGTAACGTGAATAATTATTTTGTGGTTTATTCAAAATTAATTTATAGCCTCCTAGCCTATGTAAACAACCTTATAATGGGTTTAGTGGAAAGGTAGGTCTTGGAAGCTTATTTTAGTTTTTAGTGGGCTTCTAAATTTTCAGCCCAAGTGAAAACAGCTGTAATATGACAGAATATTAGGGCTTCCTGGGGATAGGTAGAGAGAAATACGCTAGACAAAAAAAAAAAAAAAAAAAAAAACTACAGCAAAAAGGACTGGGGACTGTGCGCTTCAGGGGGGCAGCCAGCAAACCTTATTTTCAGTTTGGAAGTAAACTTTGATTTGTGCAAGCCTATCGGATTCGTTGGACACTATAGCAGCCAGCAAACATTACGTTGATTTTTGAGGTAATCATCAATCTAGGCAGCCTTATTATTTTCGCTGGACATTCCTTGATTAAAGGGAAGCTTTGGTCTCTTGCTGGTTCATGTTATTAGATTTATAATAATGGTTCCATAGGAATAGAGTTTATATTACTATATTTCATAGGCATGTTGTGGTTAGGTTGTTAGTGTATGATTACTGGAAGCTCTACGTTATATTTTCGTTAGGTGATAGGCGTCCTTGTATACATCAATATATATATATATATATATACACTAATGTGTAGAAAGTAAAGAATTATAATATTGTAGAGATGAATATATATATATATATATAGATTAGGGATGCGGTCCACAGGAATATATATATATATATATATATACACCTATTTGTAGTCTTACGGAATTGAACAAGTGGATATGAATATATATATATATATATATATATACACTTATTTGTAGAGAGGAAAGAATTGAACAAGTGGATATATATATAGATTGATGAGTCTTACGGAATTGAAAAAAAAATAGATATATATGTATATTGATGGATGAGTCATGCGACTTCATGTGATCTAATACCCCCCTATATCCAATATGCATACACTATCATGAGGTGTAAGTATGATTAGTGCTGGTGGATTATTTCGGATCTGGTTGTAATGATTTAATACTAATGGCCTTTGGTTAGAAACATTGTTAGGATCTAATATATGTAATTATGATATGTAAAGAGTTCATGTGTGATTTTGGAGAGGGATAGCACAAATGTTTATATAAAAAGTGTGAGTATGGCTTAACGCAGCAAAAATTATCTATTTGTGTATTAGGTTCAAGTGACATCAGCTTGGATAGTTGAGATCTATCGTGTCTTGGTGATTTGAGGTAAGTAGACTTCAGCACATGACGTCTCTCAGGACATATATATATATATATATATATATATATAAATAAATATGTATATATATATATATATATATACTTGTGGTAAAAATATATTTATCTATATATATATAGTTGCAAAAAGTGAAGTTCCAAAAACTTATACCATTGTTAGTGCTTTGCACATACACGAATTTTATTATCTATTGTATGTTATTATGAAATTGTATTTGTCAAGAATTGTTTCAAATGGTCAATTAGACAGTCTGCAACCTTTGCCAACACAGGGTTAAGTGTTGGTCTTCGGCCGATGTAGTGTTAGTGTGGTGTGGTGCAGTGTTACTGTTGCTCTTTGGAGCTAGTGTTGCCTCTTTGAGGTTAGTGTTATTGTTCCCATGGGAATCACCCACCGAGTGTTTAGCAGCTTTTGTCTGGGTTTGACTAATATTATCCATATCGAACTACTATTTTATTGTTACAGATCTTTGTAAGTGGAAAATTGTTTATTTATTTTTATAATAAATTGTTTCTACCTATTTAGTGTATATTGGCATATTGAAGTGGTTATTATTTTATTTACAGATTACAGCGTTATAGTGAAATGTTTTGTCCTTAACAGTTTTATAGAATATATTATATTACTGTTAAAACTATTTGTAAATGTTTTGTGAAGACTATATTTTGTCAATGATACTAATGTTTTGTTTTGAAAGACATCCTCATGTTATGTAGTCTCTTATTGAGCCTCTAGCTCACCCCTTTTTCCACCCTTTCAGATTAGAGATATGGAGTGTCTTTTGGTGGTAGATCAGTGGAGCCTTAGATTGACGACTTCGTTTGGAGCTATGTTAGTTGGTGCATCGTTTTAGTACAATTTCTTCAGGACATTGAGTTTGACATTTGTGCAAATATTTGAGATTGTATTTGGAGATTTTATTGTGAAGGATTTTGTGTTTTTATGGATTTTATAAGAAACTTGATGTTGGATAGAAGTTTATTTGTGGATAATTATTACGCTCTGTTCCATTATATTATTGTTGATTAATTCTAAGGCAGGTTATGCATCTAAATCCTTGGTTTGGGTTTTGGGGTGTTACATTTTTTTCCATTTATTTCGAACGCTGAAGGACAAGCTAACGACGAAGGAGCATGAACAGTGGGCCACGACATCATGGGCAATCTGGAATGCTAGGAATAAATACTACTTTGAGAAGGTTCAGATGCAGCCAAGGTTAATAATGGATCGTGCTACGGGACTATTGGAGGACTACCAGCGTCTTGCAACTTCTCAAACCATCTCTTGAGTTGCACCAGAAGAGCCCCTGTATTTTCTATAAAATGTAGCTTCAGGTTACCTGTAGTGTTTTGCTGTCCATTATGTGGAGCTAGGGAGACATAATAGAATAGGGTTGTGGTTGTATGTGGTCATAAAGGCCAAAGATAATGACTCTGTAATACGTTTATTCTTTTAATAATATATACTTCTATCTTTTATCTAAAAAAAATTTTTGTGTTTTTTTTTTTTAATTAACGTTTTTTTATAAAATTCATTTATTAAAAGAAAAATAAATATTAATTAAATTGTAAAATGATGTCGTTTTGTGTAAGTTAACGGTGCAATTTAACATAGTGTAAACAAATGACTGAATTATGTATAATTGAAATTTAGAAGACTGAAATAACAAAAGCCAAACTTAAATGACTGAAATGACAAAATGTGAAATTTAGATGGTAAATTTTGCATTTTGGCCAATTATTTATTTTACACTAAATTTCATTAAAATATCAATTTTTTCTTTGTTTTTTTAATTGTTTTATTTTCTTTAGACACTACAACCACCACCTATTCTCTTCCTTTATCCTTAGAATACGTAAATAAAAAAATAAAAAAAATAAAAAAAGAATAAAAGAAAATGAAAATGAGTGTCTGTGTAAATTTACAAGGTTACTATAATAACCATGTACTTTTACACAACTTGGCATGACTTGATATGAGTGAATTTTTGTCTTAATTAGTTAAAATGTGATATTTTTTAAATGATTCAAGGACTAATGTGAGTGCTCTTTAGGGAGTCATTCTTAGATAGTCCTAAAGTAGTGTTTTAGGCTCTCATATTGAATTATGCTAGGGACACAACTTTTGGCACAACTTTGTGCCATAATTCGCTACATGGCGATGGTTTTTAGACCCAGACCGTTTAACCAACCGAAAAAGGGAGGTTCATGATTTTTAAGGTCGAACCGAGGTCAAACAGTGATGATGTCATAGTTAATTTAATAATAATAATAAAATACAAATAAAGGTATTAAAATGGAAAACATTAACAAATTTTTACTAAAAGTAAGTCTAAAAGAAGTAAACAACTTTCAAATGAATTTTCACCATTTTTATAAGGTTAATAGAAAATAATAAAGCATAAACAAGTGTTAAAAAATTGTGTTTAGTAATCTTTCAAATAAAAAAAATTATCTAAAATAAAATCATTTTCAGCATAAATTAATAAATTGTATATTCACATGTAAAAAGTATAGTTCTTGAACCTCTAATAAAATTGTCAAATAATAATAGATTGAGTGTGTGTGTGTGTGTGTGTGCGCGCGCAGCATAAATTAATAAATTGTATATTCACATGTAAAAAGTATAGTTCTTGAACCTCTAATAAAAGTGTCAAATAATAATAGATTGAGTGTGTGTGTGTGTGTGTGTGTGTGTGTGGGTGGGTGGGTTTGGATTTGGATTTGGATTTGGATGAAAATTATAAATTATTTTACTATTTAACTTATTTTTGCTACTATTCATGGGCCCCCACTACATTTTTTGGTACTATTTATGGGCTCGATTGTTCTATTTCAACTAACTTTTACCTTTATCTACAGTACTTTCAGTGATAAGTTTTTAGTTTCAATAAAATAAATGGTATCCAAATAGACCCGAGAGGGGTAATATAATAAATTGGAAAACTATAATCTAAATTGTAAATAAATAAAAATATTAAATCCAAGAGTAACATAACAAAGGAGCATAGCCTATTGGTTATTGCATCAGTAACTTCCACTTAAAAAACCATATCTAACATCCCATTTGTGATTGGTGTGCCAAAAGTTGTGTGGACCTCAGAGTGGAACCTACGTATAGGGCCCACCCTCTATGTGAAATCCCAAATTACTTCTACGAGATCACCTAAAGTATTTTCCTCAATTAGGGGGCGTCTTATATTGATGCAAGTCATAGCCATTTAAGATGAAAGACATTGACAAAGTTTTAACTTTCATGGTTATAAATATAATATACAGAGTTTGCTTAATTTGTAATTGTAAATGCTAAAATTTCCTGGCCAATATTTTTGAAGTTATCTCTAAAAATTTCTACACATCATGAACACATACCAAAAAAAAAGAAAGAGAGGTGTCTAACCTCTTCGTAAAACAACATAAAAGAGTGTATTTGTGGTATATTAATGTAAACCCTATATTTGTTTTAGGGAAACACAAGTCAAAGGAAAAAAAAAATTTCCTAGTCAATAGAACAAAAACAAGTTTCCAAATGTTAGGTACTAGGTCACCACAAACAAACTCCATTCTGCTCAAAAAAATATATATAAACTTTACTCTTTTGTGTCCCAAATGTAGCTTCTCTCTCTTTGTCCCCCCGCGCCCCCCCCCCCCCCCCCCAACAGGTCAATTGTTAACCTCTATTGATTGGCATTGACTTTTTTTTCTCAGATAAATTGCTCTCACTTAATTTTAAGTGCAAACTTCAAATTTGGAGTTTGTTTTTCCCCATTTGAGGTCTACTTTTGTAAATGAAAATTTTTTTTCATATACTTGTTTGAAATAACAAGAAATCTTAGCTCTATTTGCTTCTTTGTTACACAATCAGACTAACTTTGAAGTTAAGGTATGATCATGGAAAGAAATTATGCACCAAGGATCGTCCAGATGTATATAGGCTTCATTATGCATCCAAACATGTGAACATGTAAACATTCAACTATGAAGTATGTGAAAATGTAAACACTCATGCAAGAATGTGAACATTGAACAATTTTATACTCGGATTAAGTTAATTAACCTTTTTTCTCAGATAAATTGCTCTCACTTAATTTTAAGTGCAAACTTCAAATTTGGAGTTTTTTTTCCCCCCATTTAAGGTCTACTTTCGTAAATGAAAAATTTTTTTTTTTCATATACTTGTTTGAAATAACAAGAAATCTTAGCTCTATTTGCTTCTTTGTTACACAATCAAACTAACTTTGAAGTTAAGGTATGATCATGGAAAGAAATTATGCACCAAGGATCATCCAAATGTATAAAGGCTTCATTATGCATCCAAACATGTGAACATGTAAACATTCAAGTATGAAGTATGTGAAAATGTAAACATTCATGCAAGAATGTGAACATTGAACATTTTTATACTCGGTTTAAGTTAATTGACTTTTTTTCTCAAATAAATTGCTCTCACTTATTTTAAGTGCAAACTTCAAATTTGGAGTTTTTTTTTTCCCCATTTGAGGTCTACTTTCGTAAATGAATTTTTTTTTCATATACTTGTTTGAAATAACAAGAAATCTTAGCTCTATTTGCTTCTTTGTTACACAATCAGACTAACTTCGAAGTTAAGGTATGATCATGGAAAGAAATTATGCAGCAAGGATCATCCAAATGTATATAGGCTTCATTATGCATCCAAACATGTGAACATGTAAACATTCAAGTATGAAGAATGTGAAAATGTAAACATTCATGCAAGAATCACGCATTGAACAATTGCGAATGAAGTAGATGTGAGCATTGTGAATGAACAATTGCGAATCAAGTTTCAGATCTTGTAAAGGTGCCTAATGGCATTAAACCTGTTGGTTGCAAATGGGTTTATAAGAGGAAGAGAGGGATAGATGGAAAGATTGAAACCTTTAAAGCAAGGCTAGTGACGAAAAGGTATACATAAAATGAAGGTATTGATTATGAAGAAACCTTTTCACTAGTAGCACTACTTAAATCTATCAGAATTCTCTTATCCATTGTTGCTCATTATGATTATGAGATTTGGCAAATGGATGTCAAGACCACTTTTCTAAATGGCAATCTTCAAGAGGACTATATGATGCAACCGGAAGGTTTCATAGCAAAAAATCAAGAGCATATGGTATGCAAGTTGAAAAGGTCCATTTATGGACTTAAGAAAGCATCTAGGTCATGGAACATCAGATTTGATCAAGCAATCAAGTCTTTTGGTTTTGAACAAAATCTTGATGAACCATGTGTGTACAAAAGACATTGTGATAAAGTAGTAATGTTCCTAGTGCTATATGTTGATGATATTCTACTAATTGGAAATGATGTAGGGGTAATGTCATCAGTAAAGGTTCGGTTGTCAAGCCAATTTGATATGAAGGACTTAGGTGAGGCTAACTTTATTCTAGGGGTCAAACTTTAGCAAGATCGCAAGAATAAGATGTTAGGATTTATCACAAGTTGGATATATAGATAAGATTCAAGAACTGTTTAGTATGCAAAACTCCAAGAAATGGTTACTTCCTTTTAGACATAAAGTTCCTCTGTCTGATGACCAAAGGCCTAAGACTCAAGAGGAAGAAAATATGATGAGACAAGTTCCTTATGTTTTTGCAGTAGGAAGTCTCATATATGCCATGCTTTGTACTAGACCAGATATCTGTTATTCAGTTGGCATGGTCAGTCGATATCAATCAAATCCAGGACCAAAACATTGGCAAGCTTTAAAACATATTCTCAAGTATCTACGAAGAATGAGAGATTATATGCTTGTTTACCAGTGTGAGGATTTGATTCCCATTGACTACACAGATTCAAATTCAGATTTTCAATAAAATCTTAATTTCAGAAAGTCCACTTCAGGTTGTGTGTTCACCTTAGGAGGTGGATCCATAAGTTAGAAAAGTGTTAATCAATCTTGTATTGCAGGCTCCACCATAGAAGCTGAATATGTTGCTGCTTGTGAAGCGACAAAAGAAGCTGTTTGGCTCAAGAAATTCCTTTCTGATCTTGGTGTTATGAGAATGGAACAAGCTCCTATTACATTGTTTTGCGACAATAGTGGAGGATTGCATAATCCAAAGATCCAAGGAATCATAAGAAATGAAAGCACATTGAGAGAAAGTACCACATCATTCGAGACATTGTTGCTTGTGCAGATGTAGTAGTAGCAAATAGATAGTGCAAATAATCTAGCAGATCCCTTTACCAAAGCCTTGTCTCAAAGGACTTTCGAATCACATTTAGAGGGAACGAGAGTTAGATTAGTGCACAATAGTCTATAGGACAAATGGGAGATTGATAGGATTAGTACCCTTAAATCCTATTATACGATGCTGTGTAAGACTTAATGTATGACTTAATGTTGTAATTAATAAAGTTGTTTTATTATTATCTAAAATGATGGTAATATAAATATTCATACATTGTCATATAATCCATAAGATGCATAGTATGTGATTTATGTAAAAAGTCACAGAAGATATAAATCACAAGTTCTTTGTAATTGGGCATTTCATCTATAAAGACTATAACATATCAACTAAAATGATTTGTCTTGATCATAGAAGTGGAGACTTCTAGTTGATATGTTGATATGTTTTAAGAGTTAAGACATATTGAACAGGACTGCTGTGAGATTTATTATTCTCCTAACGACTGTCAAATGAATAACAAATCTCACGACTTCTATTTACATGTACTCTTAATCCTAAGAGAATAATGGACCTGATCATGAAGTGTAGGTTGCTTTGATATATTAGGTGCGAGAGCTAAAGTAATGGTCAAAAACCTCAGTATGTTAGGCAGCCATATTTAGTATTGATGGAACATATATTCTCAAGATAGAATTCATAGTCTCTTAACAGAAATACAAAATATTCCCTTGAGATAAGTTTAATGGATTCGATTATTCAAAGAGTTAAGCCTAACCACTTTAGTAAGGAATTACTAAAGTATATATTTATGAAATTGGATTTCAAAAATATATGATGAATAATTTTAAATGAATTAAACCGGGTACTCATTAATCCTGAGAGAATAATGGACCTAATCAGGAAGTGTAGGTTGCTTTGATATATTAGGAGTAAGAGCTAAAGTAACGGTCAAAACCTCAGTATGTTGGGCAACCACTAGTGTTGATGGAACATATATTCTCAAGATGGAATTCATAGTCTCTTAACGAAGATACAAAATATTCCTTTGAGATAAGTTTAATGGGTTCAGTTATTCAGAGAATTAGGCCTGACCACTTTAGTATGGAATTACTAAAGTATATATTTATGAAATTCGATTTTAGAAATATACAATGAATAATTTTAAATGGATTAAACTAAGTACTCATTAATCCTCAGAGAATAATGGACCTGACCATGAAGTGTAAGTTGCTTTGATATATTAGGAGTGAAAGCTAAAGTAACGGTCAAAACCTCAGTATGTTGGGCAGCCACATTTAGTATTGATGGAACATATATTCTCAAGATGAAATTTATAGTCTCTTAACGGAGATACAAAATATTCCCTTGAGATAAGTTTAATGGATTCGGTTATTCAGAGAGGCCGAACTACTTTAATAAGAAATTACTAAAGTATATATTTATGAAATTAGATTTTAGAAATATATGATGAATAATTTTAAATGGATTAAACTGGGTACTCAAGGATTAAGATGTAGTAATCTACAAAGTGACAGTCTACATTTATGACTTTGCATTACTACGAATATTTTATGAAGGAGTTGTATGTACAATAAAGTCTGGGGATATAATTTATTAATAAGACCTAGAGTGCAATTATATTTATATAGTGGTATTAAATATAATTGAAGGTAACTTTGGACTTGTCAAGAGTTAACAGAAAAGCCAAAGGCCCATTGGAGCTAGTGTCTTATTTGTTCCCTTTTGGTCCCACTCCAAGCCACATACTAAAACCCAATTGGAAAGGCCCAAAAGGCTAGCCCAATTAGATAATCAGTTATAATGAGTGAAACATACAGAATTTTGATATGACATGAAATGATTTGTATGTGAGTGTTGGACACTCTCTCATTCTCCCTTGAACAAATTCATAGAAACTGATTAAGAGACCACGCTTCTTGGGCGTTAATGGAATTGGAGTGAAGATTAAAAGTATTCTCGAGTACTTCTAATCTTTGTTTTTAAAATTCACCACTCCAAATCCCATGACAACCATAAAGATGATGAACGAGATCATCTGAAACAAGCAGTGGGGGGAAATAAGGATGATCGTTGGAGGGCTAGTCATTGAAGGGTCATACAAGTCCTTAAGAATGGCATACCAAAGATAGATCAATAGCGTCCACATCAAACATCCTTTTGTGAAGTATCGTTGTTCAGGTGATGATGACATTATTTTCTCTGAGCGTGATGCCAATGGGATCAGGCAGCCACATGACAATCCACAAAGAGGGTGTTAGTTGATAATGGAAGCTCAGCAGATATCATGTACATGATGGCATATCAGCAGTTGAGGCTAGACCCTGAGCGACTTTGACCCTTCAAGTCACCCTTGGCCAGTTTCAGCGAAGACCGTATTTACCCAAAGAGCATCATTTCACTTTCAGTCACAATAGGGACATATCCTGCGCAGATAACAAAGAAGGCGGACTTCTTGGTCATCAATTGCCCCTCATCATATAATGTGATCCTTGGATGACCCACATTAAACCAACTTAAAGCTGCAACCTCAACTTACTATCTCAATGTAAAATTCCCAACCCCTCACGAGATTGGGGAGATATGTGGAGACTAGCTATTATCTTGAGAATGTTACTAGGCAGTGCTAGCTTCCAAAGAAAATCATGCCTGGATGGTGAAGAACCTGTGAAACCAACCAAAGACCTGGAGGATGTAGAATTGGTGGAAGGGGATCCTTCAAAAGTCACCAAGGTAGGTGGGGAGCTCGACCCATTGATGAAAGGAAAGATAGTGGAATTTTTGAAGAAGAATCGAGACATCTTTTCCTAGATCCACGGGGATATGCCGGGTATAGACGACAAGGTGATAGAACACCGTTTGAATGTTGACACGAAAAAAAGGCCTATTTAGTAAAAACACCAGGTCTTCGCTCTAAAGAGAAACAAAGCTGTCATGGAAAAGGTAGAAAAGCTCTTAACTGCAAGTTTCATCTAAGAAGTCTTTTATCTTAAGTGGCTCACCAATGTTGGCATGGTCAAGAAGTCCAACGGGAAGTGGCGAATGTGTGTGGATTTCACGAACCTCAACAACGTCTGCCCAAAAGACAGCATTCCTCTTCCCAGGATTGATCAGCTTGTAGATTCCACAACTGGACATGAGTTGCTAACTTTCATGGATGCATTTTTTTAGGTTATAACCAAATTCGCATGAAAAAGGAAGTCCAAGAAAAAACAGCATTTGTCACTAGTCAGGGGTTGTACTACTACAAGGTCATGTCGTTTGGACTTAAAAATGTAGGGGCTACCTACCAAAGGTTGGTAAATCAAATGTTTAGCAACTAGATAGGACGAAATATGGAAGTGTATGTGAATGACATGCTCGTCAAAAGCAAGAAGGCATGCTCCCATCTAAACGACCTCAAGGAAACCTTTAATACTCGGAGGAAATATCAGATGAGGCTAAATCTAGCAAAGTGTGTATTTGGAGTTTCGACGAGTAAGTTTCTTGGGTTTATGGTATCTCAGTGAGGAATTGAAGCCAACCCAGAGAAGGTTAAAGCCGTACTTGATATGACATTGTCAAGAAATGTGAAGAAGGTTCAGAGATTGACTAGACGGGTAGCAACCCTAAACAGATTCTTTTCCAAAGCAATAGATAAGTGCCTCCCCTTCTTCAAAACATTAAAGCAAGCCTTCCAGTGAACATAAGAGTATGAAGCAGCTTTCCAAAGCCTCAAGGAGTATTTGTCCATACCACCACTCTTAAGCCCGTCTGTGGAAGGGGAGGACTTGTTCCTTTACTTAGCTGTATCCCAAACAGCTGTCAGCTTGGCATTGATCTGTGAAGAGCTCAAAGTTTTGGGACCAGTTTATTACACAAGCCAAGCCTTTCAAGGTGCCGAGGCAAAGTACCCACGGATAGAGAAGATGGCTTTCTCTTTAATTGTCTCATCAAGGAAGCTTCGTCCGTATTTTTAGGCTCATACCATCTTGGTCATGACAGACCAACCCATCTGGAAAGCCATGAGTAGGCCCGATGCGGTGGGAAGAATGCTTCAATGGACTATTGAGCTAAGCCAGTTTGATATTGAATACAAGCCACAAATTGCTATCAAAGCTCAGGCATTAGCAAACTTTGTTACTGAGTTCACCATGGCGGATCCAAACCCGAAGGCAGAGTATTGGACGATATATACAGATAGGTCATTTGCTATAGGTCTTGGAGGTGTAGGCATGATCATCTTTTCTCTTGATAAGGATGTTCTTAGATATAAGGTCTAACTCCAGTTCCTAGCTACAAACAATGAAGCAGAGTATGAGGCAATTCTTACCAACTTGAGAATAGTGAGAGCTTTGGGAGCAAAAACTTGAAGCCAAATACAGACTCAAAGTTAGTTGTAGGGCACATAACCAGCGAGTATGAAGCGAAGGAAGAAAGAATGAAAAGGTACATAAAACTGACTAATTATTTAATTTCTCACTTTAATGATGTTAGGATTAACCAAGTACCAAGGGAGGAGAATTTAGAAGCCGATGGAGTGGCTATGTTAGCCTCGTCCAATGGTAATATAGAAAGGCTTGGATTATACATGGAAGAGCAGGCGGGTCTGAGTATAGAAAGGTTGCATGTCTCTCATATTCAATTTGCAAATAGCTGGATGGACCCAATCTTGACCTATATCAGAGACGGAAGACTCCCATTAGATCCATCAGAGGCCAGGAAGGTCAAAGTTAGGTCGTCCAGATTCACAGTCTTAAATAACGAGCTATACAAAAGGGGATTCTCGCTACCCTACCTAAAGTGCCTAAACTCAGAAGACACAATGTATATGTTACGAGAGATACATGAAGGCATATATGGAAACTAGTCTGGTCCATGGTCACTAGTAGGGAAGGTGGTACGAGCAGGATATTTTCGGCCGACCATGCAAAAAGACGTAGTTGAGGTCGTCTAGAAGTGTGACAAGTGCCAGCGGTTTGGGAATGTGCAGCATGTTCTAGCAGAGCACTTGACGAGTATCTCATCCCCTTGGCCATCCTCAACATGGGGAATCGACATTGTTGGTCCACTGCCACAAGGTAAGAAGCAAGTCAAATTTTTGCTTGTTGTTATTGACTATTTCATGAAATGGATCGAGGTAGAACCTTTGGCAGTAATAACAGGGCCAAGATACAGAATTCCGTTTGGAAGAACATCGTTTGTAGGTTTGAAATTCCCAAGGGTGATCATCTCTGACAATGGACGACAATTTGATAGCCACAAATTCAGGGAATTTTGCATGGATTTGGGAATAAAGAACCATTATTCTTCACCCAAGCATCCATAAGCCAATGGTCAGACAGAAGTCACAAATCGAACTCTGCTTAAAATCTTCGAAGCTCGACTTGATGGGGGTAAAGGGAGCATGGCCTGAGGAGCTACCAGGTGTCCTATGGGCTTACCAAACAATGGCAAAAACACCAATGGGAGAAACACCGTTTAAATTAGCATATGGTACTGAAGCGGTGATTCCCATTGAAGTGGGGATGTCGAGCCTCAAACGAGCTTATTATGACAACCACAACAGCAATGAGGAGTTGAAATGGGCTCTGGATTGTTTGTCTAAAGTCAGAGATGATGCGACTCAAAGGATGGCTCTGTACCAGCAAAAAATGTTAAAGTACCATGATCAAAGGGTGAAGCTTAGAAGGTTTAATCCTAGAGATATGGTTTTACGAAAAGTTTCACATGCCACCAAAGACCCAACCTAGGGAAAGCTAGGACCTAATTGGGAAGGTCCATACAAGGTCATCTGTTACTCGAGAAGAGGAAGTTACTACTTGGAAGACCTCAACGAGAATCCTTTACATCGTCCTTGGAATGTAAAACACCTCAAGAAGTACTACCAGTAAAAGTACTGACACCAATAAATTCCAAACATCTGGAATACCTCGTCTTACTCACTGATAGATAAGCGAGACCTTACTTTTTCATGCAAGTATTTTCTATGTTCTGCATTTTTTACTTTGTTAAAGTTATACCCATGTAATACCTTCACAAGCAAGGGTGAATAGAGCAAATAAGGTGTCTCTAAGCCATTTCTTTCCAAAGACCAAGTCTTTAACATGTGTACCTAATAACTAAGGGCAAGCTATGCATAATAAGCATATTTACAGAGTCTCTAAGAGATTTCAACAATGGTGAAAACTCAAAAATGAAGAGTTTAAATTATAATGTTCAATGGTAAAAACTCTCAAATGACGAGTTTAAATCATCAATGGTAAAAATGTTAGGATTAGTGCCCTTAAATCCTATTATATGATGCTATGTATAATATTATGTATAACTTAATGTTGTGATTCATAAAGTTTTTTTATTATTATCTAAAATAATGGTAACATGAATATTGGACATTATCATATAATCCATGAAATGCATAGTATGTGATTTATGTGATTTAGTCACAAAAGATATAGATCACAAGTTCTTTGTAAACTCAGAATTGTAGTTCGTAGTTGGTGATGAAATTAGACATTTCATCTGCGAAAACATAACATATCAACTAAGATGACTTGTCTTGATCATGGAAGTGGAGACTTCTAGTTAATGTGTTGATATGTTTTAAGAGTTAAGACATATTAAACTAGACCGTTGTGAGATTTGTTATTCTCCTAACGACTATCAAATGAATAACAAATCTCACGACTTCTATTTGCATGAACTCTTAATCTTGAGAGAATAATGGACCTGAACATGAGATGTAAGTTTTTTTGATATATCAGGAGTAAAATCTAAATTCACGATCAAAACCTCAGTATGTTGGGCAACCGCATTTAATGTTGATGGAACATATATTCTCAAGATGGAATTCATAATCTCTTTTTACAGAGATATAAAATACTCCCTTAAGATAAGTTTAATGGGTTTGATTATTCAAAATGTTAAGCCTAACCACTTTAGTAAGGAGTTACTAAAGTATATATTTATGAAATTGGATTTCATAAATATATGATGAATAACTTAAAGGATTAAACCAGGTACTCAAGGATTAAAGATGTAGCAATCCTCAAAGTGGCAGCCTATTTTCATGACTTTGTATGGTACAAATATTTTATGAAGGGGTTGCATGTACAATAAAGTCTTGGGAAATAATTTATAAATAAGGCCTAAATTGTAATTATATTTATATAGTGGTACTAAATGTAATTAATGGTAACTTTAAACTTGTCAAGAGTTGACAGAAAAGCCTAAGGTCCATTTAAACTAAAGTCTTATTTATTCCCTTTTGGTCCCACTCCAAACCACACACTAAAGCCCAATTGAAAAGGCCCAAAAGGCCAACCCAATTAGATAATCCGTTAGATACAAAGGGAGAAACATACAGAATTTTAATAAGAGACATCATTATGAAATGGTGTGTATGTGCGAGTGTAAGCCACACTCTTTTTCTATCTTGGAAACTGATTGAGAGACCACACTTCTTAGGTGTAAAGTGGAATTGGAATGAAGATTAAAAGTGTTCCCAAGTACTTCTGATCTTTTGTTTTGAATTTCACCACACCAAGGTACGCTCTCTTGTTCTTAAATTCTGAAATTTACATAGTGCATGTTATCAATCATGAATGAAGTAGATCCGTTCATATTCCGCTGCATGTATTTGTATGAGATACAAATCTGTTATTCCATGTGTTTTTCTAAAAAAAAACTCAAAAATGACGAGTTTAAATCATAATGTTCGATGGTAAGAACTCTACTCACAAGTGACAAGTTTAAATCATAATTATCAATGGTAAAAACTCTATTCACAAGTTACAAGTTCAAATCATAATTATCAGTTGTGAAAACTCCGCTCATGAATGACGAGTTAAATCATGACTATCAGCTGTAAAAACTTCACTCAAGAATGATGAGGTCAAGTCATTATGATAAAAACTCCACTTGCAAGTGACGAGTTAAAGTCATAAGTATTAGTGGTAAGGACTTCGCTAACAAGCAGCAAGTCCAGAATCCTTATAAGCAAGTTCAAAGCGTGAAGTTCTAAGTAACTCATGAAAACTCTGCCAACGCGCCAAAATCATTGTAAGCTTAGGCCCCTAATAATGGTGAGCCCAAGTTATTCTCGAAGATACAAACTCTATAGACGAGCCTAAATCTCAAAGGCTAGACCTTGAGTAAGTCATGAAGAATCAAAGGTGTAAATTCAACGAGCAGATTTAAATCATGTGAGAAATTCCTAGGAAATTCCATCAATAAACAAAAAGCTCAGCTAATAAAAAATACTCAAAAGATATAAATAAATAAAAGCCTAAAAACAAGGAGACAACCATTGTTCAAAAAAAAAAAAAAAACATAAATGTTACTAAACAAAAGGAGCAACAGCCTTGTCCCCTTGACTAGGATTTGCTCCCCCAGCATCAACAGCACCCTCCCCTCCAGTAGCAACAGCAGTAGTTGTTTCTTCTTGCTCCTTAGCTTCATCAGCAAGAACCTTAGTGTCAATAGCTTCGAAGTCTAGATTAGAGAAGTCCACGTCTTGGCTGTGATGCTTCATCGTCCACCTACGAAGAAGCTCGAAGCCCTTGTAGTATTAAATGAACTGAAGGTCAAAAAAATGTTCAAACTTCATGAATTGTTCAACGACCTTCTCTCATTCAGCACTGGTCCTTAAAAGAATAGCCTGGATTTCCTCGTCTTTCTAGATAACGAGCATCTTCTCTACTCTCAAGGCCTCATTAAGCTCTTTGATCTTCTCCTTCACCTTGTTAGTCCCGTCCATAGCTTCAATCAGGTCCTTTCTCAGCTTTGAACTTTCTGCTTCAACAAATTCAAGTTTAGAGTTGGCCACCATGACTTTCTCTTCACTGCTGAGGTAATCTGTGGTCAAGCATAAGGATTCTACGAGAACCTGGAGGAAGAATTCCAAAGTTAAAATAGAGACTACAGTGAAGTTGATGTTGAAGAATAAGGTCAAAATGTTATACCTGCACCAGCTTGTGGATATGACGGCTAACTAGCTCTTGGGAAGGAATGGACGTCAGGCCTTTAAGCTTGTCATCTGTAATCACATTGTGAGCTCGTCCAAGGGTCGTAGTTGGATCATCCCAAACGCTTTTCCCAACTTTTCTCTTTCCCTTCGAGCAAGTAATAGAGGGAGTAGAAGCCGTGACTTCAAGAGATGAGGTTGGAGATGATGGAATAATCTGAATGGACAAAGAGACCACCATGTCACCTTTCTCATCATGCAGTTTTCGCCTCTTCGAATCCGCGACAAGCTAGGACAAGGGCTCATTTTTCATCCCTCTAATACGGGCATACTTCTCTTTACTGTACCTAGTGGCCATCTCTGCTAATAAAAGAGGAAAGATAAGTAATCAAAGAAAAGAGGGAGGAAAAGAGGAGAAGCCTTATAAAGACGAACTTACTTTTTTCTTCTCAGAAAATCTTCTATAACACGTACTCAGTGCATTCAAGTCCAAGGCAACAGTCAAACAAATGATGAGGGTCAACCAGGTCGTCAAAATCCTCGATCTCTAGTGCAAAAGCAACGGCAGTCCAAACTCGGTCGCGGTATTGATTCTCCAACTCAGGACTATCAGAAGCTGCAAAACCAAAAGAGAAACAATGTTATATAAGTAAATGTTAAATGAAGAAATCAAGAAAAATGATATAAATAAAATAAATAAAAAGTATGCACCAAGTGGTGGAACTTCTCATTTTTGTAATAACCTCGGGACTTCGCCCCATAGGTCGTTAGACATGGTTTCCTAGCCAATTCCAGAGATAAAGAAATATTGTGATTTGCAATCATGAAAGGAGGAGGGAAAACTAGAGACGACCCAAGATATTTTATCCCAGGGTAAAGGCTCAAAATACCCAAAATAGGTGGAGGGCTTTAGACGATACAAATATAAAAATTCATTCAACGTTATCATGTCCCCTTCACAGGAGGACATCCAAATCGACATCCAACTAACAATCGCCCTCCAAGTGTTAGGGACGAGTTGGCCTAGGGCAATGTGGAAATAAGAAAGAAGTTTCATGATGAACAGATGGATGGGAAAATGAAGGCCACACAGAAAGGCAGCTTCATTTTCCCACTTCACCGTGGGCAAAAGTGCAAGCCTTTTCGCTAGAACAAGGCAAGCGAGTGACGGTACCTTTGGAAAATTGAAACCTTTTCCAAAAACCTTTCAAGTGCTTTCCTTTTAAAGAAGAAGACTCAAAGAAGGCGTGTAAGGGGCTGAAGAAGAGGAAGAGGGCAGTTTTGACACAGCTATGTCGACCTCTTTACCCAAAGGATAAAGGGTAAGCAAAACAGGATTGAAAGCAGTTAAACGAGACATGAATAGACCTGCTTGTGGACGCCAACCAGAAAGGTAGACACCTAATCTAGCAAAGAAGAAGGAGATAGAATGACACTCTTGTCTAACGAAATCAAAATCAACCATCAAGAGAGCATAAAGAAAGGAGACCTTGCCAGGGAGAAAGAAGATTTGAAGTTTGAAATTCCTTAGAGCTTCAAGCACAGAGAAAATAAGGTAGAAGGAGGGGAACAGTTTTTTCTAAAAAAAGGAAAACCGAAGTTAAGGCGCCCCAAAATCTAGATGATTTCTCACATACCACGAGTAGAAGGAAGACATGTGTCCGTCATCTAACGAAGAAGTCGTTTCGCATTTATGGCAAAAAGAAGAGTAACAAGAAACGGAAAAATACGAACCGTCACAATTGATCATATTCCTATACTCGTCCGAGATCTGGACAACAAAGGAACAAAGGGGGCAACTGAAAAAAAAGTAGTGATTAAATGGTCGTCTGTTCCAATGAACGACTGTAAGCATTGAAGTCAGAAATAACTCTACCTGACGAGTAATGATTAAATGGTCGACCACAAGCACATTAAAGTCAGAATAACTCTTACCAATCCAAGTAGCAATGAGTAATGGCAAGAGGGCTATTACAGAAGCCTTGACAAGTCGCCACTCAGATGTTACGAATTAAGAGGAGACTTCATTGCCATTAATGCCGCAAATCATTCAGGTGCAACGTCCAGGGGAGATCAATGGACAAACGCATTAACTCGAGTACTGGTTATATAAAGCCAACTAACTCAAGTGAACTCACTCACACATTATACTGCAATATGCTATAAATTCCCAAAGAGAAATTATCTAACTTAAGCATCGGAGAGCTCTTAGTTGGCACCACCCCGATGTCCTTCACCTTTACTCTCTTTGCTCTTAACAAGAAATTGGCTTCGTCCATCGACATTGACGAAGAACATACTGAGGAGGTGACTTTGTGCTTACAAGAACCTTTTGTTTTTGCTCAATAATGAATAATGTCTTTGTTCATCAAAAACATAATGAATAATGTCTATTTAGCAAAAATAATAATAATGAATAATGTCAAGCAAATAGTGAATATGCTGTTGTCGTATTTCCTGTGTATTTCCGTTGACTGAGGTGTACAACAATCTCAGTCAACACGGATAAAATTTTTCAATGAGTATTCTCATCACAACAAATATTGATGGTATTTATAGCATCTGATGCACTATCATTCTCTGTTTCCTCTACTTAGTCTCGATGTTTGTGGGATCTTTACAAAATACTACGCAGAACAAGATTTCCTTAAATCATAGCCCACAAAAATGATAATAAGCCTTTCCATTTTTTTACTCAAAAGGCTCAAGGCTAGAAAAATGAGATAATTCCATCATGAATACAACATACTTTTAGTTGGACCTGGTGACTCACTCGCCATTTTCATATAATTTTGGGTCTAGGCCTAGCATGGGCAACCGTCCACCTATCTGGTATAGTCAAGTCCATGTTATTAATCACATGGCTGCCTAGCTATCTTGCCTAATTTGTAATTTTTTTATTTTTATTATTATTTATTTTTGATATTTTGACAAGTACAAAAATCACATTATTGCCTCTCAAAAATTTTGCAACATTTACGTCTACCGCCAGAATAGAAATAAGATTAGAGGAAATAATAGATACATTCATGAATGCCTAAGTTACAGTTCTAGTAACCATCGGGCAGCCAACAGTTCAGATGAAGTACCATGGCACAATGAGGGAGAGGGTTCCTCAAAAACCTCTATGAGAATTGAAGGTCAAGACAGACACAGGCCTTTGATCAAAGTACCTTGGAAAAATGGGGGTACAGAGTGCCTCGTTAATATTTAAGGGCATGGTGCTTGCTCAAGTGCCTCATCCGAGTGTTAAGTCTGACACACAGCCCTAGCCTTCAATATTTTTCTTGAGCTTATCCTGCAATTTCATCTTATGAGCACACCTTGTAGTCCATTTGTGTAACACAAGAGAAGCTTCTCAAATATTACAATGCCTCCTTCAGATGAAAGGTCCTGGCTATGTCCCTAGCATTGTCATAGTCATTGAGCTCAACCAGCATCTTCTTCAATCGCCGGGCAAGCCCACTCGTCTCACTCTCAGTAATACCAATCACATGCCTTTTCTCCAGGGTCTTTCCAAGTAGCAGCAAATAATCAACCAGCGCTTGCAACTTGTGGCTGGATATTTAAATTAATAAAAAGAAGAAAAATAAAAAAAGGTTAGGAACCTTAGCATAGCCTTCAATGATATTGAACAGTAATATATTACCTATCAAAAAAATTCAAACTTTCTTTTTTATAGACGACATTAAAAAAACAAATAACAGCCAATGTATAATTAATTATACACCTGTTCTAGATCTTATGGTCAGAAAGGTTCACTTTGTGTTTTTTATAAGATATCTTGTTAATTCACATAATAACCATTTTGACTTTCAGTAGCACTCTCCCAGGATGTAACTGCAAGTAGGGGTGTCAATGTTTGACACGACCTGTGAACACAACACAGGTTAGGGTTGGACCTTTTTCGGGTCATAAACAGGTCAACCCGAAAATAACATGATAAGAAACGTTTCATAAGTAGGTCAACCCGCAAGTGACACGTTTGACACGTCAATTTATTTGTGTCAACCCGAAATAATCCATTTAACACAACCCGTTTAACTTATAACAAATAAATATTCATTTTATTTTTAGATTTGTCAAGTACTTTTTATATCCAACTTATATTTTAAACTTAAAAAGAAAATAAGAAAGACATAAACTATGTTATATTTTTTATACTTATCATTTGGCGAGTTCTTTAGATATTATATTATTGTTGAAGCATGTTATTTTGAATTTGGGTTAAGTGTATGCACTTATTTTGGGATGTAAAGTACTTATTTGTAGATGGATGATACTAAATTATGGACTTAATATTTATTAAGTACTTTGATATTATTTGGAACTTTTGGACAATGTGTCTCATGCATTTCATGTTAATATTAACTTCCAAATTGTATGTTAGGTATTTTGATGTTATGAATTTGTATTAAATTTCTTGTCTGTTAAATTTATAACAATATTAATCCGGTGCTTTTTTGAAGCGGGTTAAATGGATTGAATTTGTGTCAACCCAACCTGTTTAATATTAAGCAGGTTGAAATGAGTCATGTCACGTTTATATCAACCCAACATAACCCGTTTATTAAGTGTGTGAAGTGGGTCGTGTAAACCCGCTTCATTATCAGGTCATGTTTGGCTTAATGGGTTATGACATGATTATTAAATGGGTTAGGTTTGGGTTGAGCCATTTAATCGAATACCCCTATCTCAACATGACACACTAATCTGAATTGACACCCCTAACTGCAAGAGGCTACCTCAATAGAGGATAGGAATGAAAGGCATAATTGATTGGACACCCAAGAAAACCAAGGCTGATTCAATCATGGGTTGTAGGCTTGACAGGCAGATCATGCAACAAGCCTTTTATATTGTTACTTAATACTTTGTTACTCAACTAAGATGACATTATCAAAAGACAACTGAAAAGTAATTGAACCACAAATCAGGCCGGAAGGCCCGAGATTATCTATTGGAGTCGTTGGAGGTTGAAGACCTTGCTACTTTTTTTTTATACGTAACGTAAAATTTTATTAAAAAGTAGAGCCAACCCAAGTACACTGGGAATGTACTATAGGGGTAAAAATCAAGAACCAAAATTACAAAGATCATGTAAAACAGGAAGGGAAAAAAAAAAAAAAAAAAAAACAGATGGCAGAACCAAACTCAATTGAAGGGGAATTTGAAAGAAATAAGACTTAATGTCAAGCATAGACCGTTCACATCCCCTGAAGCTTCTAGCATTCCATTCTCGCCAAATACACCACATCAAGCATCCAAATAGCTAATATTGCAATGTCGACTGAACTTACCCTGCCAAGACTCAAACAACTCGATAACCCTATGCAGCATAACCCAGTGAATTCCAAACAAGCAAAACACCAAAGACCACAACTCATATGCTATAGGGCAATGAAGACCTTGCTACTTGGTGGATCAAATTGTATGGGCTGAGGTCTCAGCAATCTCTGGGCGGCAGCAACTATATGCTGGAGCAGAGACCACAACACAGGGTCATTGACTTTTTTTTAAAATTTTGTGTAGGTGTTGGCAGTGGAAGGATTTAGGTTGTTTGAGCCATGTAACACTAGCAGCTGGACTTTGGTAATGACACGGTATGGACCCTGAATGTTGTGTTGGAAACACCATAAAGTACCAATTGAGCTACAAGGCTCTAGGCAAATTATAAAAATAACATCAACTTTAGAAAATTAAATAAAATACTCATAACCATGTAAACTAATAAGACCATAAATAAAATCCAATTGACCAGTCATAAAAATATAATTGACTTCAAAATTAAATAAAACAAAATCAACAAAACAATTTTCTTTGTGCTCCTTGCATAAAAAGTAATATGTGTAGATCACTCCCAACTCCCAAGGGTAATTTAAGGCAAGATGTGAATAATTGTATGTACCTGCGTTCACCTGAGACATTTGGACCTGCCCATACATTAGATAGAGATGCAATGATCCTTTCAGTTCTTGTGATTGCATCATGAACATTTGTTGTAATGCTTCGTACATGAGGTAGAACTTTTCCAAACAAAAGCTCGTCAAGAACAAGCTTCTCTAGAACAGGCAAAGCAAGAATTTCCTTCCACAAGCAGATATTTCTCATCAAACGAACAGACCTTCCAAATCGATATGCTGCTACTCGTGCAGCATTTGGCACAGCCTTCAATACAAGTGGGCTCCATGTTGGGACCTAAGAATTGGAAGTGATGGTAGATTCAATATCAAGAGCATTAAAAGTGAACATATCATGGTTTCTTAAATTTACAATTAAAATTAGAAAAGAAAAAACCATATTAATAAACAGTTTGATAGTTGATAAGTTATACCGTCAGATTAGCAACAGCATCAGCTAGACGAGTGCGAACAGCTACTAATAAATCTGAAAGAGTCTCACTGGAAGCTGGAACATAATTTGTAACCAAGTTTGTGGCATTAACTACATTCTTCGTCTCTTGTGTACTGAGCATGTCCCAGCAGTGGGCAATTTCGTGATGCAAAATTGGGAGTGCTACCTTTTCCACCAGTTCAGGGACAAGGTTAGCATCAGCGTCATCGGATCCTAAATCACTTCCATCATTTGGCACACCATAATTGAATAACAATGAATGCCTGAAGAAGCAAAGAAACACTGAATATACAACAGACTGAAGAAAACAAGTACTCATATAATACAAATCTGTGTGTGATGTTTTAATTGAACGGGAAAAGTTACAAGTGGCTTAAGCCTCAAGCAAGTTTAACCCAGCCAGAAAGGCGAATCCCTCTGAACAGAGGACGAAAAACAAAAAGAGGTACTTTTAAACTAGCACTGGAGCTGTTAGTCAAATACCATTTCATATCAAAAAAATCTACATCCTCATGGAGTGGGTCCCACTTCAACAGCTCCAGTCTCACGTATGGAGAAAAGATTTCAGGAACACTTAATGCCATGTAAGCATCATGGTAGCTTGCTGAATAATCCCTCTTCCACTTTTCAAATTTTTCTTTAACCACTGAAAGTTGAGAATATTCCTCAGCAGCATCACTGAAAATTTCGTCAGCAATCTGGATCAACAACTTTTGGCGATGCTCGAATAATTGAAGTTCGCTGTCACTCTCATCAGAGCTTAACTCGCCTTCTATTCTTTGATTTGAACCGTCCAATTCCATCGATGAAATTCTCTTAGAATCAAACCTAGCTTTCCTGCGGTCAGCCCTCTTTGTCATGTCCATATGCTTCTTCCGGTTCATATCTCTACCAAACTCATCTAACTTTACTGATTGATTTGTTTGCTCTCTTACAGCAGCAGATGCTGCCTGTGCTGCACTAGTGGCTGCCAGAACCATTTCAGCACTACTACCTTTTTTACTGAAAACAGATGTTGCTGCATTCACAGCTACTTCTACCTCCATTTCATCATCATTTTCAGCAGCCCGCCTTTCCAAATTAGCTGAAGCACGTTCTTCATGAATTTTCTGCATCTGCTCTTCAAGTTCCTCAATGTAGGGAGCTTTATACTGAAAGTAAAGGGTAACAGCACACTCATAAACACAGATAAAAAGGCATGACCTTGCTCATAGGCTTTGAAAATTTTAAAAGTAAAAAAAGAGATGGAGAGGATGAGGGTGAGAGAGAATGATGATATAACGAGAGAACCCATATATCACACAGTTCTACTAATACCTCTGAAGCACATTGGTTAGAAAGATAAAATGCAAAGACAGTGAGCATGCATGAAGCCTTTAGCCAAAGTGTTTATTGATAGGTAATAAATTTTTTATTGAGAAAGAAAAAGGGTGCAACACAAGGACTTCCCAGGAGGTCACCCATCCTAGAACTTATATATATATATATATATATATATTCATTAAGAAACCGAACCAAGCACATGAAATCATGGAGGCAACCCTTAGAATAAGAACTATCATGGGAAACAGTCCCCAGTTTATATGGGTTTAATGTCCTACCTGGTTCTCAGACAACTGGAGGACGTATCCCAGAGCTTTTTCCCTACCATCATAAGTGGTCAGGAATGATACTTCTTTTCTTTTCTTTTTTAATATGTAAAGAATGAGAATTCTTTTGACCTTCTAGAGAAGCTAAATATGGTTTGCTTGCAAGTGTAATATTCCTCGGTGTTGTGTTTCTTTGTATGGGAAAGTGGAAAGGGACTAACCTGAAAGGGCATGACGAAACCTGTAAGGCAATTCATGACAGAGTCAGAGGACCTAGTCCCTGGATTATCCACTCATATTAAGACCAAAACAATGTAGGCAAACTTGTAAAGGAATTGGGGAAATTAATATTGAATATGAATATGGTACAGGATGCTGGGCTGTCAAGAGCCAAAAGGCCCAAAACATACACAGTTGAATATATATGAAAAGAAGATCTTGGAACAAATTTATCCAGTGTGAAGTAGAAGATGGTTTGATTAGAAGTGGATGGGATTTATTCTCAAAATTTATGCAATATGTCGTAGAAGATGGTTTGATTTTGGCATGATCAATGGGGTAGAGATGAGCCATTGAAAAGTTTTTTTTTTTTTTTTTTTTTTTTTAAGTAAAAGAAATTTTATTCAAGAACTTAATAATGAGTCACCCGAGTATACAGGAAGTATACAGCCGGGGACCAACATAATCAAATACATAAATTACAAGCATCCATCAAATCATAGACCAAAGAAATAGAATGACTTCCTATGATAGACATCCAGTCCAATAGAGTTTTAAATCAGCTATAGTCCTTTCAGAATCTTCGAAACACTGGTTGTTTCTCTCCCGCCAAATGCACCACATCAAACAATGAGGGACAAAAATCCAAATAACATCATTACGATGATGACCAAAATTTCCTTGCCAACAAGCAAGGAGCTCAACTACAGTCTTTGGCATCGCCCAGTGGATACCAAACAAGGTGAACACCATAGACCACAACTCATAAACAATAGGACAATGTAATAAAAGATGGTCTACTGATTCTCCATTACTTTCGCACATATAACACTAATCTAAAATCAACACCTTACGTAAATTATCAATAGTCAAGATCGTTTCTAAAGCTGCAGTCCAAACAAAAAATGCAACTCTGGAAGGAACCTTTTGCTTCCAAATACTTCTCCAAAGGAAGGATTGAGTACATACACCCAACAAAGCCTAATAGTAACTGCTTACCTCAAAACCATTGCTCTTAGCAGGTGTCCAACACATCTTATCCTCACCAATACCTCTCAATGAGACTCCATATATAACATTCCAAAAAACAAACAAAGAATCTGATTCCCTATCATGAATATCTTGCAAGAATTCTAAGTCAAAAAAAAAAAAAAACCGTTAGGAAACTACATGAAATCAGCCACATAAGCCTCCTTATCATTACTGATTCTAAATAAATCTGGAAAACACATACTCAAAGGATTATCCCCACACCAAACATCATGCCAAAATTTCACTCTAGTCCCATCTCCAATTTGAAACTGAATGTAGCGAGAAAAAGTAGACCAACCACTACTGATAGTTTTCCATAAACTCACCCCATGGGAACCTAGAACAGAATTAGAGCACCAATCTCCCCTCCTCAACTCCATATTTAGCCCTTATAACCCTTCTCCATAGCGCTTCTCTCTCATACCCAAATCTCGACAACCATTTTCCTAATAGTGCTTCATTAAAGTGTTTCAAGTTTCGAATTGCTAGCCAGACTAGATAGGAGAGCATACCTTGGACCAATTCACCAAGTGACGTTTAGAATCATCTCCTAGACCACCCCAAAGAAAATTTCGTTGTTCTATACGATATGCTATATTTGCTGGAATTGGAAAAAGGGAAGGAAGATAAGTAGGTAAATTGGAGAAAGTACTTTCTATGAAAGTAAATCTCCCCCCTTTGGATAGATACAATCTTTTCCATCCTGCTAACCTCCTTTCCACCTTCTCAATGATGGGATTCCAAACTGCTCTATCTTTCCATTTTGCACCCAATGGAAGGCCTAAATATTTCATAGGAAGTGAGCCTTGCTTACAACCCAATGCATCTACTAACGTCTCAAAATTTGGAACCACTCCCACAGGAACTGGTTCAAACTTATCCAAATTAATTTTCAATCCCAATACAATCTCAAACCATAACAAAATCAAGTGCAAAAACAGCATCTGGTTGATATCAACATCGCACATAACCAACGTATCATTTGCAAAGAGAATATTAGATACCTGTAAGTGATCACTTGTGGAGGTTCCCACACCAAATCCAAACAATCGACCTTCCGTCACCGCCTTATCCATCATTTTGCTAACTGCCATTATAACAACAACAAATAATAATGAAAACAAAGGATCACCTTGTCGTAAGCCTCTATAATTCTCAAGGAAACTACATGGAGCTCCATTAATCAGAACTGAGAATTTGACCATGGATATACGGTAAAAAATCCATTTTCTCCATTTTTCTAGGAACCGAAGCCGCTCAAGCATGTGCATTAGGAAACCCCAGTTCACATGATCATAAGCCTTCTCCACATCCAACTTATATAACACCCCTGGAATTCTTGATCTCAGCCTACTGTCCAAACATTCATTTGCAATGAGACATGATTCTAGAATCTGCCTGTTCTTAACGAAAGCATTTTAAGACTCTGAAATAACATCCCCGATCACCTCTTTCAACCTATTAGCCAATACTTTAGCAATAATTTTGTAAACCCCCCTATCAGACTAATAGGCCAAAAATATTTTACCACTACTACATCTAACTTTTTGGGAATCAAGGAGATAAAGGTTGCTTTTAAACTTTTCTCAAACTGACCTCTCTCAAAAAAAACTTGAAAAATCTCCATGAGATCTGATTTGATAACATCCCAGCAAGCTTGGAAAAAAAGCCATAAGGAAACCATCTGGGCCAGGAGCTTTATCCCCCTCAAAGTCTTTGACTACCCCCAAAAACTCCTACATCATCAAAAGGCCTCACCAACCAGCCAGCCTTGTCATCAGAGATTTTAGAAAAATTCAGCACATCCGGATGTGGGCGATAGACTTTATGTTCTGTAAATAAATTTTTATATAACTGAATAATGCAATCCTCTATATTTTTTTTACCAGAAGTCAGGACCATACCAACCTTGAGATTAGTAATTGCATTGTTTCTTCTATGTGAGTTAGTCATTTGATGAAAGAACTTTGTGTTGCTGTCCCCTTCCTTCAAGTAAAGCATTCTTGATTTTTGCCTCCAACTAATCTCTTCCAAAAGGCTGATTTTTTTAAATTCTGTTTGAAGCCTTGCCAGCTCTAACTTCTCTTCTGATAGAACCACTTCCTCTTTTGCATCCAAAGCATTCAAATCACACCAGTTGTATTTTTTTACAGCCACGTTTCCGAACTCCAATTCGTTCCCTTCTTCAAGTCTGCCTTCAGGGCTTTTAATTTCATGGCCATTTTGTAGCTAGGTGTACCTTGGAATTGATAAGAATCCCACCAATCTTTCACCTTCCCCACAAAACCTTCCACCTGGAGCCACATATTCTCATAATGAAAAGGTATTCGTCCTTTCTGAATTGCACCACCCTCAAGGATAATTGGAAAGTGATCAGATAAGACTTTAGCCAACCTCCTCTGTGACATATTGGGATAATGCTCTTCCCAATCAGGAGAGAAAAGGAATTGATCTATCCTGGATCCAGAGATGGAATTGGACCATGTATACCTACCACCTGCCATAGGGATATCCAACAAACCATGCACAAAAATGAAATCTGAGAAGTCGTGCATTGCTTGAGTAAAATTAACAGCCCCTAATCGCTACGTTAGGAAACGAACAACATTGAAATCCCCTGATACACACCAAGGCACATTCCACCAACTATGAAGACCTGACAATTCCTCCCACAACAATCTACACTCCCTGTCCACACTAGGACCATAAACACCAGTGAATGCCCATTCAAAATTATCACCCACATTCTTGAATTTGCAAGAAACTAAATAATGCCCCATAGCTTCTTCTAACTTCTCCACTACCCTACTATCCCACATAACCAAAATCCCTCCTGAGGGGATTGAATAATCCTCGGAAAAGGGAGGTTTGTAAGAATCTCCTTAAGGAAAGGCGGTGTGATATAGTATGTCTCCAGGAAACTAAACTTCCTTCGTTAAATTCTGTTGTTGTGCGAAGCTTATGGGGTAGTCCCTTCATTGATTGGGCCGTCCTAGATGCGGTTCAAACATCCAGGGGGGTTCTGCTGCTTTGGGATAAGCAGGTGGTTGAGAAAATTGACGTTTTTCTTGGTCAGATTTCTGTTAGTGTACTTCTTAGAAGAGTATTGGATGGTTTTGAATGGGTTTGCACCGGTATATATGGTCCCAATGCAGACCAACATAGGACTGCTTTGTGGGAGGAGTTACCCAGGGTGCGTGTTCAGTGGACCACGGCTTGGTTATTATTTGGAGATTACAACATCGTTAGATATCCATGTGAGAGGCTTGGTTGTGAGTCTTTCAGCCCAGCCATGTTCGCTTTTTCGGATTTTACAGAGAATAATTGCCTAGTGGATTTACCATTAGATAGGGCTTCTTTCACCTAGTTTAGGAATTCTGAGCCACAGAGTATGTCCCATATTGACAGGACTTTAGTATCTGTGGATTGGGTGGATCATTTTGGAAATGTGTCTCAAAGGATGCTTCCTCGTGTTATTTCTGATCATTGTCCGCTTTTGGTGGAAGCTGGTGGGTTGGTAGGGGGCGCTGTGCTTTTATGTTTAAGAATATGTGGCTAAAAGTTGAAGGTTTTGTTGAGAGAGTTCAACAATGGTGGAATGGGTATTGTTTTATGGGCTCTCCAAGTTTTGTTTTGGCTCAAAAATTAAAGGCTCTTAAAGAAGACCTAAAGAAGTGGAATAAGGAAGAATTTGGAGATTTGGCTTTTAGGAAAAAGAGTTTAATGTCCGAATTATTGGGTCTGGATGCTAAGGAAGAACTACTGCGCCTTTTGCATGAGGAACAATCTCACCGAACTCAAATTAAAGGTGATATTGAAGTTTTAGCTACTATGGAAGAGACTTTCTGGAGTCAAAAGTCCCGTGCTTTGTATGTGAAGGAGGGAGATAACAACACACACTTCTTTCATAGATTAGCAAATTCTCATAGAAGAGCTAGTCACTTTAGGAGCATAGAGGTAGATGGTGTTTTATATGAGGATGAATCTGTTGTACATTCTAAAGTGGTTCAATTCTATCAAGATCTCTATACAGAGACAGATATGTGGCATCCAACTGTGGATGGGTTGGATTTCGCTGGATGAAAGGTTGTCCCTTGGGAGGGAGTTCTCAAAAGAAGTTACTCAGGTTCTGACAAAGATTGAGGGGGATAAAGCCCCTTGTCCGGATGGATTCACCATGGCTTTTTTTCACAAATGTTGAAGTGTTATGGAGGTTGATGTTATGGTTGTATTCAAGTACTTTCACGGTACTTTGTGTTTGAATGGTCTCTAAATGCCTCTTTTCTCTCTTTAATTCCCAAGAAAAATAATGCTATAAATACTAAGGATTTTCGGCCTATCAGTTTGGTGGGTAGTGTGTACTGTGTACAAGCTGATGTCTAAGGTGTTGGCGAATAGATTAAGTGTGGTGCTAGACAATTTAATCTCTAAGTCTCAAAATTCCTTTGTTGGTAGGAGACAAATTTTAGACTCAGTGCTTATTGCAAATGAGTGCCTAGATAGTAGGTTGAAGTGTCATTCACCGAATGTGGTTTTTAAGTTGGACCATTGTAGTTAAAGGCGTTTCGGGCGCTCACCTAGGCACCCAAGCAAGGCGAGGTGCCAGAAAAGCGCCTCAAAGGCACTAAGGCAAGGCGCCTTTAGTAAGCCGCTCGCCCAGATGTATTTTGTTAGGCAAGAGGCGAGAGCCTTAGTAAATTTTGGCATTTTAAAGCCACTAAAGGCATGTTTTGTAAATTTAAAGGGGTGCAAAGTTGGTTTTAAACTTGTTATCCTCAATGGAGATGAGCTGTCACGCACTAGTTCAAATAAATTAATATAAAAAAAATTAAAAAAAGCATAAAACAAAAGATCCAGAAAGAATTTTTGAGAACAACTCTTCTTCAACAACTTTCAAAGCAAAGCATTGGTCTTTCTTCTTCTTCTTCTTCTTCTTCTAGGGTTTGGAAGAGAGGTACCACTGAGAGTGGGCCAGTGGCTGCCAGTAGTCAACCAACATCAGGTAATTTTTTCCTATTCTTTTAGTTTTATTTTTTTACACTTTTTTTTTTTTCCTGAGTTCTCTTTCATCGCCTCGGTGCCTCCAGCAACTCTTTCCTCTCTATTTTTTCTCTACTTTTTCTTTTCTTTACTCTTCTATCTTGGACTCTCTGTCTCTAGTGACCCTCTTCTCTCTGTTTTTTCTCTATTTTTTTTTCCCTTTACCCTTCTCACTTGGACTCTGTCTCCAGCAACTCTCTCCTCTTTGTTTTTTCTCTGCTCTTATTTTTTTTTCCCCCTTTACCATTCTCTCTTGGACTCTGACTATCTCTAGCAACTCTTCCTTTTCTGTTTTTTCTCTGCTTTTTTTTTTTTCCCTTTACCCTTCTCTCTTAGACTCTAACTATCTCACAGCAACTCTCCACTATCTTTTTTTCTATTTTCTTTTCCTGTATTTTTCCCTTTTCTCAAACTCATTACTTCACTCAATTTTTAGAGCTTAAACCATAGTAAATGATTCATAGCTAGCTATTCTTTAATAGAATCCTATTAAATGAATTGTATTGGGTTTCATTTTTTATATGTAGAATGGCTTTAGATAATGGGAATGGAAATATAATTATTTAGCAAATAGTTAAGACAAAAATTCAGTGACTTGCCTCTTATGTAATAAAGTCACAAAGGGAGGGATACATAGAGCAAAGCATCATCAAGTGGGGAATTTTAAAAGCACTACAAAGTGCTTAAAATGTCCTAATCACGTTAGAGAAGAGCTTGGGCGTTATATGGCAGAGAAGGAGAACTATGACAAGATGCCTAATTTTGATGATATAGTCAATATGATTGAAATTGAGGATGTAAATGATGATGATGATGATGTAGAGGAAGTAGAAGTTATCCAAAAAGGAAAAAAATCATGCTCTAGTAAGAGAAGGGTTGGCAGAGCACCCAAGTGAAACTTGTGAAATTAATGTCAAAGTCTAAAAAATTGAAAGGTCCCATCAATTTTTTTGTGACATTAAAGCCAGAAAAAGTGGTTGAGCTTAGGAAACATGGTAAGATGAAGCAAACTAACATTAATGATAAATTTGAGAAAAGAGCACAAGCTTGCTAGTATATTGGCCAGCAATTTTATCTGACCGGTATACCATTCAGTGTTGCTCACTTAGATGCCTTTAAATGGGCAATTGAAGCTATTAGGCAGTATGGTCCAAATATGAAGCCTCCTAATTACCATGAGTTAAGAGTTCCAATTCTCAAAAAGTAGGTGGCTTACACAAATGAGTTATTGAGTGATCACAAGGAATCTTAGAGGAAATATGGTTGTTCTATTATGTCTAATTGGTGGACTAGAAGAACCAATAGGACCTTGATGAACTTTTTGGTGAATTGCCCATCTAGAACCATGTTTGTGAAGTCAATTAAAGCATCATCTTTTATGAAAACTAGGGAAAAAAACTTTTTAATTACTTGATGCATTTGTAGATCAGATTAGGGAGGCTAATGTCGCCTAAGTAGTATCAGATAATGGATCTAATTATGTGTTGGCTAAGAAGTTGTTGGAAGCAAAAAGGCCAAATTTGTATTGGACTCCATGTGCTACACATTGCATTGACCTTATATTGAAGGACACTGGGAAAATTCCTAGAATTGTAAAAACTTTGGAGAGAGCCATTCAATTGATTGGATATATCTACAACCATGGGGGTGTGTTAAACATGATGAGAGAATACACAAACCAAAGAGAGCTAGTTAGGGCTGTGAAAACTAGGTTTTGCACTTCATATCTTACATTAAAATCCATTTATAAGCAAAAGCATAACTTAAGGGCCATGTTTACTTCTAAGGAGTGGGTTCGTAGTAAATGGGCAAAGGAAGCAAAGGCTAAACAAGTAGAAGAAACGATTTTGATGCATTTTTTTTGGAATACTATAGTTAACATTCTTAAAATCATGGGCCCTCTTGTTCGAGTTCTTTGCCTTGTTGAATGAGAGGAAACTGGCTATGGGTTACATATATGAGGCAATGGATAGGGCCAAAGAAGCTATTATAAAAGCTTTTAATGAGAATGAAGAAAGGTATTCAAATATTTTTAAAATCATTGATGAGAGATGGGAATGTCAACTATATCTGCCTTTGCATGTAGCAAGTCATTTCCTAAATCCAAAGTATTTCTATTTCAATCTTGAGATAGAGAAAATGAAGAAATTATAGCAAGATTGTATGCTTGTATGGAAAAACTAGTTCCTATAACTGAAATTCAAGACAAGATCTTGCTTGAGCTATCCATGTATAAGAAACCTAAGAGACTCTTTGGCATTCCATTGGCGGAAAGATCAAGAAAGACAAGGGCTCCAAGTAAGAAAGCATTTTTATCTAACTTAAAATGACTAGAACAGTAGCACTTTTTAAAAATAAAAAATTTGACTTCTGTGATATATCATATATCATTACTCATACTTATTTTTGTAACATAGCTGAATGGTGGAGGTTGTATGGGAGCTCAACTCTGAATTTGCAACAGTTAGCTATAAAAATCTTGAGCTTGACTTGTAGCGCATGTGGTTGTGAGCGTAATTGGAGTGTGTTTGAGCAAGGGAGTTTTTAAGTATAATAAGTAGATTTTATCCTTTGATGAACTACTTTATTTCATAGAAAGTTCCAAGGGTTTAATTATTCACTAATAATCTAATACTTAGTTTTCATAAATGCTTGTAGATTCACACAAAAAGAAGGAATAGACTTGCACAAAAATGACTAAATGATCTGGTCTTTGTGAAGTATAATCAAAAGATCAAGGCATGATATGATAAGCGTGATGGTATTGATCCCATCTCTTTAGATGATATAGATGAAAGTAATGAATGGTTGTTAGGGGAAATGGGTCTGAACCATCTATGAATATCGAAGATGAGTTGGTTTTTGATAATGATGATGATGGTTTGACATGGGGTGTAGTGGCAAGAGCTGCTGCTGCTGAAGAACCAAGGAAGAATACTAGATTCCAAACAAAATCAAGGGCAAGCTCAAAGGCCTCAACATCACAACCAAATATTGAAGAGGAAGATGTTGATTCTGATGAGACCGAGGAAGAGAATATTGATGATTATAAATCCTTCAAGTGGCTTTGAAAGTGATGGAAACTTGAGTGAAGAGTCTGATGATGACCTTTAGATTAAAACTAACAACCACATTCAAGCTATTAGCCTATTAGAATGTTCAATCTTCAAATGCTTTTGTTTTGTCATGGATAGTCATGAAGTTCAATGTTTTGTTTAGGAGTTTTCTTCTTTCTAATATGAAGTTATGAACAATATTTTGGTTTAATATTCAGATTTAGTTGATATTTGGATGGAGACTAATTTTTTAATGGTGATTTATGGTTTAATATTCAGACTTAGTTGATATTTGATTATTAGTCAAACTTGGTTGATATTTGGTTGGAGACTAATTTTTTAGTTGGAATTCAAACCCAAAAACTGGTTTTATAGACCAGCTCCTATCCATTAGGAATAGAGTCAGATTTGTTTATATAATATTCTTATACATCAAATACATTAGATTGGAACTCTATATGTAAAATAACTATATTTAGAATTTGGCGCCTCGCTTCACTCGGGCTAGCACCTTTTTGGCGCCTCGTTGCCTCAAGGGATACAAGGCCTTGGCGCCTTAAGGGCGCCTTTGAATACCTTGAGTTGGACATAGAAAAAGCCTATGATCATGTGAATTGGGATGCCTTATTCTATTTGTTGAATAGGATGGGTTTTGGGGTGCAGTGGAAGGGGTGGATTAAGGCTTGCATTACTACTGTTCGTTTCTCTGTTCTTGTGAATGGATCCCTGACAAGTTTTTTTGAAAGTTCTCGTGGTTGGGGAAGGTTGGTAATATAGATGCTTTGGCTAATACACTTCAGTGCAGGGTGGGTAGCCTACCTATGAAATATTTGGAAATGCCGTTGGGTACTCCGTTTAAGACAACATCCATTTGGAATTGTCTTTATTTGTCTAAAGGTGGTAGACTTACTCTATTGACAAGTACCCTTTCTAGTCTTCCTACGTACTACCTATCCTTATTTACCATCCTTGTAGCTATGGCTGATAGGTTGGAATGTGTTTCAAATATTCTTTGGTGGCTTGGGAGAACGTGTGTTCACCTTTAGAGATGGGTGGTTTGGGGATTAGGAAGTTAGTGCATTTCAATCAAGCCCTTTAGGAATATGGTTATGGAGGTTTGCATAATAAGGAACCCATCTCTAGCAGGGGATTGTTGCCACTAAATATGCAGAGGGTCAAGTGAGGTGGAATACTAAAGTATGCAAAAGGGCCCACAGATGTGGTCTATGGCGTAGTATTAATGAAGGTTGGGAGAGATTTTCCAAATATTTGGCCCTAGTGGTGGGTGATGGCTCTCGCATTATTTTTTAACATGATAGGTGGGTTGGGGATATCTCATTTAAAATGCTCTATCCTCAGTTATATGCGTGTTCAAATGACAAGGAAACTTGCATTTCTAATGTTTTGTATTATCAGGAAGGTGGAAATAATAGAATTTGGAATTTGAGATTTTTATAAGGCCTTTCATGATAAGGAATTAGAAGCTGCCTTTTCTTTCCTTGATTTCATTCAATCTCAGATTCCTAGGGGTGTTGGGTGCGATAGTTCCCATTGGTGTCTTAACAGGAATGGTAAGTTTGATATTTGGTCCAATTACAATAAGATGCAAGGTGCTTCTATCCCTAGTTTCCCTTGAAGGGGTATTTGGAAAGTTAAAGGTTCCTAAAAGAGTGGTTTTCTTCATGTGGACAGTAGTTCATGGTCGGATCATGTTATGATCCTAGCGTTCCACATGGATTAAATATAAGCTTAACCATGTGTTTATAAGCTCTTAGGCTTCTTTTCCTTGCAAGCCGGTTTTCAAAAGAGAGTTCTACCCATAAGTTTGTAACATTTAGTATCAAAGCCAACCACCGCCTCGATTAATCAAGCAGAGCTCATTGAGTATGAGATAAAATAAGTTGCGGGTTCGTGGTCGGATCTCGAAAGGGGTGACCTAGAGGCTAAATTAAAATAACTTATAGGTGAGTAGAGCCACCAAAAGAGAAGGGACTACCATCAGGTTAGTGTCGCTAAAGTAAGTCATCATGAACGTCAGCTGCAAAGCGTGGTGATCTGTTATGATCCTAGTGCCCCTCATGGATTAAGTATAAGTTTAACCATGTGTTTATAAGCTCTTAAACACCCTCCCCTTGCAAGCCGATTTTCAAGAGTAAGTTCTACACATAAGTTTGTAACAGATCCTTACCTTGGATAATTTGACGCTCCGGGGTCCCTCTTTGGAGAATTGGTGTTGTATGTGCCGCTGTAACGAGAAATCTGTGGATCATCTTCTCCTCCATTGTCCTGTAGTTCACTCGTTGTGGGTGCATATGCTTTAAGTATTCAAGATCCAATAGGTCATGCCGGGTTTTGTGGAAAGTTTGGTGTTTTGTTGGAGTTATGGCTGGGGAAATTTAATTCGGACATATGGAATATAGTTCCTAGCTGTTTGATGTGGATTGTTTGGATAGAAAGAAATCAGCGCTCTTTTGAGGCGAAAGAGAAATTGCTTGTTCAGTTACAAGCTCTGTGCCAAAGAACTCTTTTTGATTGGTCTAGGTGCTAGGGTTCTTCGAATTGTTCTTCCATCATTGAGTTTCTTTCTTCTCTTAGAATTGTCCCATAAGTTGTTTTTTCTATCGTTGTTGTTATATGCCAAAGAACTCTATTTAATTGGTCTAGGTGCTGGGGTTCTTTGAATTGTTCTTCCATCATTGAGTTTCTTTCTTCTCTTAGAATTGTCCCATAAGTTGCTTTTTCTATCTTTTTTGTTGTTTATTGCTTTTTCTTGTGTTCACCACCACGAACACCTTGCATTTGCTTTATTCGTTTTTTCTCCTTCATTAATACTATTCTTATTACTTATCAAAAAAATGTTTACTAATTATATTTAAAAAATAAAAATAAAAAAATTTGTTATCCAGTACAAGGCAAAGAAGAGAAGTTGAGCACACAAGTATTCTAGACAGAATTTGATAAATTCATACCTGCAAAAAGTCACATATAACTGAAACAAATTGGCGAAGCTTTTGCATAAAAATGAACTTATCATTGGCAATAGACAGGGACTTTCCAAAAGCAGTAATATTCGCATATGAGGCAGACAAATCTTCATCAGTCTTTGTCAATGAAGACATGGTTCTACCATGAGATTCCTTATTAAAGAAACAAACAAAAAGAAAGTAAGCTTAAAGTATGGAGATATATGCATAGACTAAAAGACTAAAAGCATAGAACATTGTTAATATACATGTCATTTCAACACTTCGGTTCATACCCATGGACAATTTTGCAAAAAAAAAAAAAAAAAAAGGAAAAATGTACATATGTATGGTCCAAGGTTAACCATCTTCCATTATGCAACAAACAAGTTACTTCAAATAAAAAATGAAGACACCATTCAAGCAATATTTGAAGGCCAAGACGAGCTTTGTAGCTCAATTGACACCTCCTAATGTATCCAACAAATGCATCCAATGTTCAAACCCACCATCTCCCAACTATTGAGGTCTTCACCTCTATCTAAGTGAACCTAGATAAAGACAAGTATGTTCAAATACTTGGTTTTCTTTTTCTTTCAAAGTCTCATTATATAGTGGGTGCTATTAGCATGCATCAATATAACCAAACCCATGGCACCAACCACCAACAAAAACTCTCCAGCCATCTCTGAACATAATAGAGATTAGTACAACAGTTGCCTAGCTATTTATGACCTAATGACAGCCACAAATGTACGGCTACAATTTGGTTTTGTAAGTTACACATGCATCTAATGGGTCTTAAACCCACAGCCATACTCTCCACCCCATTCTTAGTTACCTCAAAGTTCATTCACTTTTTGTCTAATGCTTGGCACCAAGAGCCTTGCAGCTCAATTGATTGGCACCTTCAGGTATTTCAATGAAACATCTAGGGCTCAAATCCCCCCAAACCCCACAATCGAATTATTAAAAATAAAATAAGAACAAACAAACAAACTTTTTTGTCTAATGAGATGAAGATTTTTATTTCCAGTAACATTTCCATTCACCTACACAGCTAGAGCTTCCGATGCCTCTCTTCAACCTATAATAGGTAATAAAACTGCCACAGCACCTTGTTGCTGTTTCTAACTCCCAGCAACTTCAAAATGGCAACTAATTCAACAATGCATAACTAATGTATATGCATGATGATTACAGAAATTTCTGAAAATTATTAGGTGTTGATTGTAAAGAATAAGATTTATGGAGTTATTGCTGGCACTTCAATATAATCACTTATCTACAGGCTGAGATGAAAAAGAATACTTCTTAAATGTTAAAGAAATTTTACTATGTTAATTTGCTTCTTCTTTTTCAAACGGAAATATGTATTTTGCATCTAACCAGTTCTTTCTTCATAAGGTTATACTCTTAAACTTATATATTCTACAAATTTTTTCTTCTCAAAGGCACTCATATGCGAAAAACTCATAAATAAGAAACCAATTTTATCAGACAACAACAATAAGCCACTTATGACCAATTATTATCAAACTTACTAGCTCTGATGTTTTAGCATACAGCACAAAAAGAAAATACTATAAGAACATAATATATCACTACATATTTAAACAATTCTCAGGTTCAATTTGGCAATGAGACAAGCATTCCATACCTTGAGCCTCTTCACATTCTCCTGCAAAGCTTTTTTAGCAATCTCAGCTTGCTTCGGTATCGACATCATGGCATCCAAACCTTGTGAGGCTCCAACTGCCACACCTATACTTGGCACTCCTGACACACTCGTCACCGCAGGATAAACAAACTTCTGCTGCTGCTGCTGCTGCGCACTGTGAACAACTGGAACAACACTAGTAGCAGTCACAACAGCCACTCTACCCGTCCCATCATCCATTCTCTTCCCTAAACCCTTCCGAAACTGCTCCTCCTCCCATATCTTCTCTTCCTCATCTTCATCCACTCCCTCATCCTCACCGCTATCCTTCTTCCCAAAATTCACATCAATTCCCCTCTCATCCACATCTTCAAACACGCCCTTCTTCATTGTTACCGTCTCAGTCTTCTTCTCCCCAAACATTGCAATTCGGCCACGAAACTCTGGCTCCTCATCGCTCAACCCTTCAGCCTCACCATGATTGCTACCTCCATCCAATGAGATATAATCAGGCGCAGCGGCACGCGATTGCCGTAACCGCTCCCTCTTGGCACGAATAGCATTGATAGTAGCTTGATCAGGAAACAACGACAAGTCCCTCGTAGGTTTTCCAATCCCTAACGAAGCCAATTTTGCCTCAGTATCCTCAGCATTACGCCTATCTTCTTCGTCGTCGTCCAATTCTTGTTCAGAGGAGGGTTTGACGAGGCCTTTGAGGACTACGATGGGCTCAGAGGCCGCCACGGCCGGGCGAGAAGGCGCAAGTGTTCGAGTGTTTTTCTGGAGTTCCAAGAGGGCTTCTTTGGTGTAAGTGCCGGCTTGGGGTTGAACATTGGACGAGGTGGTTGTGGCGGTCGCCAATTGGCGGTCTCTGAGAGAAGTGATTTTATGTTTGGTTGTTGGGCGAGAAGAGGAGTTACTAGTGGTTTTCTTGGAGGTGGAGGAGGGTGTTTCATCGGCGAAGGCGTCTTCGTCATCTGCGAAGCTGAGGAGTTTTTTTGGTTTAGGTTTGGCGGAACGGGCAGTCGTTGTAGTGGTGGTGGAGGAGGAGAGATTGGCGTCGTCGTTTTGGTTGTCGTCGTTATCGTTTCCGGCGCGGCGGCGGAAGTTCTTGGCTCTGTTACTGCTGCTCATGGTGGTGAAGATTCACTGAAAAAAAAAAAGTTTGAGCTAATAGTTCTTGAATTCGAAGTATGAACTGAATATAAGAGCAAAACCCTAGGAGAGAGAAAATCACAAAATTTGTTTACCTGTAGCTGTAATGGAGTCAAACCCCTAAATTTAAGACTGGAGATAGATAATCCCTAAAAACCCCTGATTTGCCAGAATGTATATACCATTATATACATACAGACAGAGAGTATATCTGCATATAGACTGCAGAGTGACCAGAACGGAACGGAGAGAGTGTCGGAAATAAAAAAAAAAAAAAAAATCACAGATAAGAAGGATGATGATACAGATGGCAAAATTGGCTGAAAGTAACTTTTTAGAAAAATTTTAGGGGATAATTACATATTACCCACGCGGTTTAGCCCGAATTCAACTTCCCCAACCGTAGTTTTATTTTTGACACTTTACTCACCCGTGGTTCATTCCATCTATACTCCGTCACTCACCTCTAATTTTTCCGTTACTCTAACACGTTTCATCAAAAAATCAAACAAGAAATCAGATCAAACACTCCTCTCCCACACGCACTCTATGCTTACTCAACCACTTGCGATTTTAGATGCTCCATAAACAGGACTGATCTCTTCACTTGTTGCTTCTGTTCAGGCTGAAAAACTTGGATTCAGATGTGATGGTAAGCCACCTCTAATTTTTCTGTCTCTGTCTGTGTTTGTTTGAAGTGTGCAGTGATCAGGCTATTTGTGGACTAGAGTTTCTGATCTGGGTTCTTCTTCCCTTATTCTGATTACAAACCCTTGGCTGTCTGAGCACAGTACCTCCTCTATTTCTTTTTATTTTTTGGTTTTTAATTTTTCTTATATTTTTGTAAAAAAGATGCATGATTTTTTGAATTGGGCTAATGATGATAACTTCTTTATCTTAGCGGATTTCGGTGAGAGATTTATTTCGATGATTTGAATGTTACACACACTGAAGCCCCCTAATAATATTTATGTTGTCTTTTAAATATTATATAGTTTCATTTTTTTTTTCTTTCCTTTTAATTGTTAAATTTGGTTTGTGGGACTTGGTTGCTATGATGAGATTAAACACTTGGATGGTGTTTCAGGCAGTGGACAAGACCTAAAAGGCCTCGCTGTGAGCTCATTTTATTAAAACAACTTCTCCTTCCACGAAGCTCTAGTCCCAACAAATTCATTGCTCAATTTATGCAATTGTGTACTATATACATGTGTGTGTGTGTGCATTGAATCTGTTTGGGTTTTTCTTGATTATGGGGGAAATATTCTGTTTGGGTTTTTCTTGATTATGGGGGAAATATTTTGCAATTGTGGCATTGTAGCATCTAAGATCCCAATTGGGTGAGCAAGCGTAGAGAGTGTGTGGGAGAAGAGTGTTTGATCTGATTTCTTGTTTGATTTTTTGATGAAACATGTTAGAGTAACGAAAAAATTAGAGGTGGGTTACGGAGCACAGACGGAATGAACCACGGGTGGGTAAAGTGTCAAAAATAAAACCACGGGTTGGTAAGTTAAATTCAGGCTAAACCACAGGTGGGTAATCTGTAATTATCCCAAAATTTTAAGTGAATAGCCCTTTTTTTGAATGTAGGATAGCTTGTGTTTTAAAACTCGAATTTACAAACTCGAGGTCCGATAGTATAAGTCTGACATGATAAAAAAAACAAAAAAAACAAACAAACAACCAAACGTGGAACTCGAGTTTGGCAGCCAGTAAAATATAATGGCTAGTAAGAGCATCCACATCAGTGGATGCAAATTTTCCTTCTATTTTACACCAAAAAACCTACTTTTTCTATTTTACACACTCATTTTTACAAAACACCCACATCAATTTGTCTATTCTACACATTCTTTTATTTAAATAATATTTTTCACACTTTTTTTTATTATTCACAACTACCAGGTCTCACCAACTTTAATACACACGCTATATCTGATCTTTATTTCTTTCTTTTTCTTTCTCACTTTCTTCTTTTTCTCTTTTCATTCTCTCAGCGTCTTTCTTTCTCTTTGTCTTTCTTCTTCTCCATTTTTCTCAGCGTCTTCGTCTTTCCTCTTCTCCATTTTTTCTTCTTTTTTTCCATTTTTTCTTCTTCTTTCTTTTTCTTTTCCTTCTCCGTCTTTCTTCGTCTCTATCCATTTTTTGTTGCTCTCTCTCTATACCCATCTCTCTACCCATCTCTATACCCATTTCTGAGCACAGATCAACCCTCCCCTAGCTCGGTCAAGCACCAATCAACTCTCACCCATTTCGGTCAGTTCTCCCTAGATCCGATCAGGCAAGACCCACGAGCTCCGATCAAGCAAGACCCACAAGCTCCAATCGTTCCATTCGAGCACCGATCGTTCCGATTCAAGCTCCGATCGTTCCGATTCAAGCTCCGATCATTCTATTCAAGCTTCAATCGTTCTAATTCAAGCTCCGATCTTTTTCTTCTTCTTTCTTCTTTTTCTTTCTTTTTCCTTGTCTCTGCCATTTCCTCTTTCTTTTCTTCCTCTTTCTCTCACGATCAAAACCAAGCACCATCAACATCCCAACCATCAAACCCACATCGCTGATCAAACCCAAATCACAGATCAATCAGGACGAGGCACCCTCTGTGATGATTTGTCTATTTGTTGGTGTTTGTGTGTAGGTGAGTTTATGTTTGTGTTTGTGTGTATCTGAGGAAGAAGATGATGAAGATTGAGGAGAGAAGTCAGTTTATTTTGCACAAAGAGGAGAGAGAAAATACGGTGCAAAACATGAAATTAATAAAATATGTTATACACGAGCTACAATAGCCGTGCATATATGCACAGTTACTGTAGCAAATGTGTAAATTTGCATAACTTTAGAAGGATTAATGTGGAAGTTTTATGGGGTAAAATGTGTAAAAATGGTTGCTTTTTGTATTTTGCAAAGGTTTACATGGGCTGGTGTGGATGCTCTAAGGTGCACAGAAGCTACAGGAAATATTAGACTTCACGTGGGGAGGTTGTGAGACTTGAGGATCCGTTCGATTAAAGGAGTGAAAAAGTGGGAGGATGAAAAATTGTAGGAGGATGGAAAATATTTAGTTTTCCATCTTATGTGTTCAGTCAGTTGGGTGAAAAAATAGGAGGGTAGAAAACTCTTTTGTTTGGTTGGAGAGAAAAATAGAAGGATGGAAAATGTAATTTATATAAATTGACTATTATACCCTTGTTACATAATATGTAAGAAATAGATTTATTTGTATTCATTAAATAATATAAAAATTTACCATATCATTTATATAAATTTATATTATTATTGTTATTATTATAATGTAAAAATTAATGTCATAAAAAAAAATCAAAAAATCAACAAGAAAAAAAAAGATTAGTGAGGAGTATAATGAGAACAATAGATCAGGTCAAGTTGAAAAAAAAAATAAAAAAAAATAAAAAAAAAAAGAGAAGAGAACATTAAAAAAAAAAGGAAAAAAAAAAAAAGAACTTGGGAGGAAGGGTATTTTTGTAAAAGTGCTACACTAGCACTTTTCTCCCCAAATTTTCCTCCCAATTTGGGAGGAAAAAAAATGTAGGCCTAGAGAGAAAACTTTTTCCTAAGTTTTTTCTCCTTCATATTTTCCTTCCTCAACCAAACAGTGGAAAACAACATTTTCTACCCTATTTTTCTCTCTCTATTTCTCATCCTTTCTATTTTCACCCTAAACAAATGGACCCTGAGAGTGGAGCTTCTCGAAAGCTTCATGAATAGCTTTTTGGAATAGTTGTTTTTTTTTTTTTTTTTATATGGAGTTGTTTGTTTTTTCAAATACATACTATTCACCTAAAATTTTCCTAAAAAGTCACTATTTGGCAAATTTTTCCTAATAAAGACAGGCGTGTTTTCTCTTTTTCTTTTTTTTTTCCCTTGTACTTGTCCTAGTCCTAGTCCTAGTCCTAGGGTCCGTTTAGTTTGTGTTGAGAAAATACATGTTCGTATCACATACAAAATATACGCAGCAGAAAATTAACGGATCTACTTCATTCGCAATTGATAACATGCACCATGAAAGTTTCAGAATTTAAGAACAAGAAATTATACCTTGGTGCGGTGAAATTCAAAACCAAAAATTAGAAGTTCTTGGGAAAATTTTTAATCTTTACTCCAATTCCACTTAATGCCTAAGATGTGTGGTCTCTCAATCAGTTTCCAAGGAGAAAACAAGGGAGTGTCCAACACTCATATACAAACCATTTCATTCCTTGTGTAATCTTAATGACAAACACTTATGCAAAGACTCATCAAAGGACTTATCAAATTCTGTATGTTTATCTCCTTATATACAACTGATTATCTTATTAGGCTAGCCTTTTGGGTCATTCCAATTGAGCTCTAGTGTGTGGCTTGGAGTGGGACCAAAAGGGAACAAATAAGACTTTAGCACCAATGGGCCTTGGGCTTTTCTGTCAACTCTTGACAAGTCCAAAGTTACCATTAATTATATTCAATACCACTATATGAATATAATTGCACTCTAGGCCTTATTAATAAATTATATTTCAAGACTTTATTATACATGCAACCCCTTCATTAAAATATTCGTAGTAATACAAAGTCATGAATATAGACTGCCACTTTAGATTACTACATCTTAATCCTTGAGTACCCGGTTTAATCCTTAATGTTATTCATCATATATTTATGAAATCCAATTCCATAAATATATACTTTAGTAACTCCTTATTAAAGTGGTTGGGCCCAACTCTCTGAATAACCAAACCCATTAAACTTATCTCAATGGAATATTTTATATCTTCGTTAAGAGATTATGAATTCCATCTTGAGAATATATGTTTCATCAACACTAAATGCGGTTGCCCAACATACTGAGGTTTTGACCATAACTTACAGATCTCACTCTTGATATATCAAAGCAACCTATATCTCATGATCAGGTCCATTATTCTCTCAGGATTTAGAGATGATGTAAATAGAAGTCATGAGATTTATTATTCATTTGACAGTCGTTAGAAAAATAATAAATCTCACAGCGGTCCAGTTCAATATGTCTTAACTCTTAAAACATATCAACATACCAACTAAAAATCTCTATGTCCATGATCAAGACAACTCATCTTAGTTGATATGTTATAGTTTTCGTAGATGAAACGCCCAATTTCATCATCGACTACGAACTAAAATTCTGAGTTTACAAAAAACTTGTGATTTATATCTTCTGTGACTATATCACATAAATCACATACGATGCATCTCATGGACTAAAATAATGTCCCATTAGTTCATTTATAAATAGTTTCATATAATTAAACAATTTAATTATTTATGACATACCAATAAATTGGATTTTAGGACATAAACCCCAACAATTTGGAGGATAAAAAAGTGAGAGGATAAAAAATGGAGAAATGATAGAAAAGTAAAAGAATAGAAAAGATTTTAGTTTCCTTCATTTGTGTTTGGTTGAGAGGATGGAAAAGTGGAGGGATGAAAAACCTTTTTGTTTGATTGAAAATAAAATTTGTATAAATTTACCATTATATCTCTATTAAATAAAACAAAAAGTAACACATTATACTTTAAAAAAATTATGCATAGATGGATACTTTATTTAAAAAAAAAAAAAAAAAGAGGAAGCCAAAACGTTAATAACAGAGAAAAAAAAAAATCAAAGGAAAAAAAATGAAGAAGAAGAAGAAGCCAACACATTGGAGACTTGGAGGTGAATTCCAAGGGTATTTTTGGAAGCTCATTTCATGAGCTTCCTTTTCCTAGTTTTCTCTCCATTTTGGAGAGAAAATTTTTTGGTGGGCCCGGGAAGAAAATACCTAGACCTCACTATTTATTTTCTTTCCTCTCCACCTAACCAAACACACTCAAAAAAGTTTCCCTTCCTATTTTCTCTCCAAAGTTTTCCATCTACCCTATTTCACCTCCAAACAAACATATCCCTAGTCGTAGAAAAGAGAGAGTTTGAGTGGTTGGGTTGCAAATTGCAATTTTGCATGGATACTCGGTCCTCAAACAAGGCCCAATCTGACACAACCTAACTCAAATTAAATTTTCAATTCAATTGAAATCTCAATCAAACCCATTCTACAATATAGGCCCAACCTGAAATCCCAAACCCCAAATGTTCATTTAAGCCCACACATTGAAACTACACTAAAACAATCCTCTTAAGTCTAAGAGTTAGAAAATTATGTCAAATTTACACATTTAAGTACAAAAACTACTCACATCAGTCAATTTATAAACATGTATATTTACATTGTTGCTACAATAACCGTGTATTTTTACGCTGTTACTATTCACATGCAAATCTATTTTTAATATTTTTTTTATTCATATATATATATAGAGAGAGAGAGAGAGAGAGAGAGAGAGAGAGAGAGAGAGAGAGAGAGATGATTTTAAAGAGTGATAAAAAAATTGATAAAAAAATTGATAAAAAAGAATAATATTTTAATAAAATGTAGTGTAAAATAGGAGAAATTATAAGGTCCTTATCGTGGACAAGTGACGTGGTCCATCATTTCACTAAAAGACTTCCACTTGTTTAAAACTATTGAGTTAGAAATTTTTTTTAATCAGAAACTAATTACTGACTCAACAATTTTAAACAAGTGGGAGTCTTTTAGTAGAATGATGGATAAGTGGCATGGTTCACCAGAGGACTATATAATTTCTCGTAAAATAGATAATTGTATAAAATAAAAAAAAATAGGTTTTTATGCTAAAATAAACATAAAATTTTTGTATAAGTTAATGTGAATACTTTAATAGAATTTTCAAAGCTATAAGTTCAAATTATTATTGTGAAAAATATTGTGGACGTAGGACTTCTAAAAAAAAATATTATATTCACAATATTTTTACAACACTTTTACAATAAATTATATGTGGCAGATTGTTACGGGTTATTGGTGGGGCAAAAAAGTAATTTCAGTGATAGATTCAAATTAGAACCAATAACAACTAATTACTTATAATTTGTTGTGAAAATATTGTGGATATAACACTTCTCTAAAAAAAATAACCTCATTAAAAAAAAAATCCAAATGGACAAAGAGATAATGTAGCATGTGCAAACTCATCCCCACTCCTTAAATTGACCTTAGGTATTGTTAAGCCCAAGCTAGGGAAGTTTTAGCCCAAGAATATCCAAAAATATGTATGAATTTGAATTTTGATTACATTTAATATTGAGATGATTAATTTGCCCTGAAAACTAATCACCACACACCCTATACAAGGATCATATATGCATCATTCTAACTTTCTAAAAGTATGCACAATAAACCCTACCTACCACTTTTGCTAGCAACTTAAACCAATGGCAAAACTAGAAGTTTTGATTTGGAATGGTTGAACTAATGATATATCAATAAAGAGAAATATAAAACACAACGTTCACACATTTACACACACACACAAGAAAATTATCAATAATAATCTTTTAATAAAACTCATAATTTTTATAAACTTTAAGGAGTATTCAAAAGTTGCCCACTTTGCTATAGATATGTATAATAATTTTATTTTATTTTAAAACTTTATTTTTTTTAAAAATAAAAAAACTGTCTCTTATCCATCAAGTATTATCAATCATAACTTTAAATCTCCTTTTCTAGTTTCTCATCCATTTTGAGTCTAAATCAAACATTGAAAAACAATTAGAAACATAACAATAACAACAACAACCAAGAGAAAATTGATTTTATTAAAAACAACTTGAACTTAAAACCATAATTGACTACATATTTGTGAAAATAAAAATAAAAATGAGAAATATAATTCTAATGATACTTATTGGAGGGGGTGAGAAAAAATGGATTTACATTTGCGTAGTGTTGTAGTTGAAGTAAAAAGGAAATGATAGAAAAGGCGGAAGGAAAATAGAGGGGACATGGGGATTTTCCAACTGAAGCCACCCATATTTTTCCTTCCAAATAAAGGGGGTTGGGGGGCATGGAGATTTACAATATTGTGGAAGCCAAAACTACAACTGATGCAATTTACAAGCTAGAGCAATTACACCTCATTTGGATAAAGCTAGTTCCCAAAATTTCAAAATGTTGTTTGATAAATGAAACCCCTTTTGAAGTTCACATGGAAAAATAGTACTCTCTTGCTCAAAGGGATAAATGGATCCCATTTTGAAGCCCACATCTTTTTATTATTATTATTATTATATTAATGATGTTTAACTAGAAGAATTAACCTCTATGTTTATTGTCGTTGATAGTCTGCCACCTAAACTCATTTGCCCACTCAAACCCACCTAGTTAAAAAAAAACCCAAAACCACCCAATTATTAATTGGATCAAATAGGTATTGACCCAAGTAGAACCAATTAGCATAACTATTATTTACCTAGCCCAATCCAACCCCTACAGATTTTGAAAAATAAAAATTAAAAAAATTAAAAACTAAATTCTCTCAGTCTCTCTCCACATCTATTCCTTCATTTCTCCATCTTCAAATTCAAATTAGGGATTAGGGTTTTCATATCTCTCTTTCTTCAATTCTCATTTCTCATTGATTTTGTCGCCAATTTTCACATTATTGTCTAATCTCTCTTCGATTCTCACTATCTATTGTGCCAATTCTTCGATGTTTGACTTTGACCCTACAGGATTACATATTTTGGGCTTTGGATTTGTCAAAGCATGGCATTGTCTTTGATTCTCTCTGTCATTGATATCAACATGCATTTTCCTCCATTGTTAAGGTATATGTTTTGATTTGTGAAGCAACCTTGGCATTGTATATTTCAAAATTTTAATTTGTATTTTTTTTATTTGTTTGGTTACTAGAAAAGCATAAGAAAGTAAGAGAAAATGAAATATTGAATTCTTTGATCCATGGTAGCAAGACAAATGCAAAAAGGCCTAAGACCAATTTATGATTCCATGGTTATGTGATAAAACAACCCCCCCCCCCCACCTCACGTGATCCCATATTTCTAGGCTCTCTCAACCAAAATCTCTACCTATATTCCCTTTAAGGTATGTTAATTATATATATATATATATATATATATATATAGTTGTCAAGATCAGGATCCTACATAAGATCGTGGGTTAGTGGGATCATGGATCGTAAGATCCTACGTATTTTCAAAATTAAAGCAAAAAACACATTGATAGTAACTTTGTATGTTGAATAATCACGTAAATTATGAATTCATCAATAAAAAAAAAAAATTGCATTATATGATGTAAGTTTCATACCATACAGTGCAACATCTGTACATTACACCAGCTAGGGCATGGGAGAGTGCTAACGTAGCTGGATCTAGACACTACATGTAGGCTAGGCGTGAGAGAATGAGGGGAAATGTTGGCTAAAGAAGAGGATCTTTGGCTTGTGCCATTGGTGTGACCACCTTAGGGAAGAGTGAGATTTGCACCTAACATGGACACCTAGCACTTGCACAAAAGCAAGATAGCGTCCTTATATGATCAGATGCTATAAAACCCTATTATTGGATGATTTTGTGCTAGACCACTATTGAGGACAAGTGCATCACTCCTAGCTCCCCTGTCATCCCTTTCCTTTTCTACGGTTTGCTCCCCATGTTATAGCAAAGCCACCTTCCATCCCACTACCTTAACATCGGTGTGTTTTCTCTCTCCTCCAGCCTCAACATAGTACAATAGTTGTATTGAGATTCAAATGGAGGAATCATAGTTTGACACCTGTCCCTATGTACCTAACAATATTCCTTGTACTATAAGAGGAACATGTTACTAGACAATTAGGGTAAGAACCTAGAGAAAACAAGAGAAAGAGCAAAAAGTTTAGGTAGGAAAGTAAGGTAGAGAGAAAAGGCTTTCTTTGGAAAAGAACATCACCATTGTACAAAGACCTTTATTTTTACATAATAAAGAGCTCTAAAGAGTGAGGGACATTCTCCCCTTACTCACCCGTGACTTTTCATCCATTCTAAAGGGTTTTCCACGTACTTCCCTATGTCTTCTTTACTTTCCATGTTATGCTTTTCATTTCTCTTGACGTTGAAGTGTGAAAGTTTTCATTTTTATTGTTCTTAAGCTTTTTCACTTAAATGTACTGTTAGATGCATCACCCATCCTCTCACATAGTTTTGATAATCTAACTTGCACGTACATTTGTTGTGATTCCACTAGGGAGAATCTCTGGTTATTTTCCCTTTTAGTTATACTCTGTTTGTCCTCTTTCCACTCCTATATTTGGTTATCTTTCTCCTTGGCCATTCAATGCCTCCGAGAAAGAAAAACACAGGTGCTCAAGTTGGTTCAGGTGAAAACCAGTAAGCAGAGGCAAGTGTGAACCATGTTTCCATGCACACTGAGGGCACAAAATCATCTGAGGAGGTTAGACAGCCCGATAACAGGGACCTTATGGCAGCCATTAAGGACCTTTAACATTTTCAGGCCACCATGTGGGCAGAGTTTCAGTCCTTACGCCAAAGAACAGCCACCCCTCAAACCCCACAATGAGGCAAGGACCTCAGGGAGAGATCGAAAGGTCGAATCTTGTCCCACCTTGGAACCAAGATCCACCTCTCCACCAAAGGGCACCTCCACAGTGTTAGGTAACATACATGTTTGCATCACATACAAAACATACGCAGCGGAAAATAAACGAATCTACTTCATTCGCAATTGATAACATGCACTATGTAGGTTTCAGAATATTAGAACAAGAGAGTGTACCTTGATGCGGTGAAATTCAAAACCGAATGAAGAAGTACTCGGGAAGACTTTCAATCTTCACTCCAATTCCACTTGATGCCCAAGATGTGTGGTCTCTCAATCAGTTCTATGTTTTCTAGAGAGAATATATGAAAGAGTGTCTCTCTTCCTTATATCGTATTCTAATTATACATTAAACATACAAACCATTTTATTCTATATAAAATTCTGTATGTTTCTCTCCACATAACTGATTATCTAATTGGGCTAGCCTTTTGAGCCTTCCCAATTGGGCTTTAGTGTGTGGCTTGGAGTGGGACCAAAAGGGAACAAATAAGACATTTGCTCCAATGGGCCTTAGGCTTTCTGTCAACTCTTGACAAGTTCAAAGTTACCATTAATTATATTTAAAACCACTATATAAATATAATTGCACTCTAGGCCTCATTAATAAATTATATCTCAAGACTTTATTATACATGCAACCCCTTCATAAAATATTCGTAGTAATACAAAGTCATGAATATAGATTGCCACTTTGTGAATTACTGCATCTTAATCCTTGAGTACCTGGTTTAATCCTTTTAAGTTATTCACCATATATTTATAAAATCCAATTTCATAAATATATACTTTAGTCTTACTAAAGTGGTTAGGCCTAACTCTCTGAATAACTAAACCCATTAAACTTATCTCAAGGGAATATTTTATATCTCCGTTAAGAGACTATGAATTCCATCTTGAGAATATATGTTCCATCAACACTAAATGTGGCTGCCCAACATATTGAGGTTTTGACCGTTACTTTAGATCTCACTCCTGATATATCAAAGCAACCAACATTTCATGATCAGGTCCATTATTCTCTCAGGATTAAGAGTTCATGTGAATACAAGTCGTGAGATTTATTATTCAATTGACAGTCGTTAGGAGAATAATAAATCTCACAGCGATCCAGTTCAATATGTCTTAACTCTTAAAACATATCAACATATTAACTAGAAGTCACCACTTCCATGATCAAGACAAATCATCGTAGTTAATATGTTATAGTCTTCGTAGATGAAATGCCCAATTTCATCACCGACTACGAATTAAAATTCTGAGTTTACAAAGAACTTGTGATCTATATCTTCTGTGACTAAATCACATAAATCACATACTATGCATCTCATGGACTATTTGATAATGTCCGAATATTCATGTTACCATTATTTTAGATAAGAATAAAACAACTTTATTAAACACAATATTAAGTCATACATCATTTCTCACATAATGTCATACATAATATCATACATAGCATCATATAATAGGATTTAAGGGCACATATCCTAACACACAGCCCGAGGGACCTCAAGCATCTCCCTACCTAACTAAGGAGGATATTGCAGCCATCTTACTTGAGGCTAGAAAGGCAAAAAGTTTTGCTTACATTGACATGAGACCTCCTTATGCCGAAGAGATGGCTAGGAAACCTTATCTACCAACTACTCACCTCTTATCTTCCCTAAGTATGATGGTATGTGTAGACACACAATTTTGCATCCATAATTTAATCTTGGAAGATGACTGAAATGATCATTCTGAATACCCAAAAATCATTATTGCATTTCATGCATTAAATCATTCATCACATATCATAAAAGTGATCTTAAGACTCTAACAATCGCGTCGATATGCTTGGTTCCCAAATCGAACCGTCGGATTGAAAGATATCACGAGATTAAGTTTTCACAGACTGCATGCATTTGGTGTGGGTGAAGTTGATCACATGGGATTAATTAAAATTAATTTTGATTGGTCAATAATTAAATTTAATTAAGTAATTTATATGATTGGTTGTTGGATTTGATAAAAAATAAGCTTAGTTGCATAGGAATGAAATGGATGATCAGATAATAAGGGAATTGTTGATAATTAAGCTTTTAAAAAATAATTATCTTTCAGATAATTATTCTTTTAAGGACCTAATTATCAAATTAAAATGGATTTATTTTGGAATACAAGTTTAAAAACGTCTAAGTGTAATTCCCGACTCAAAAAATTCCTAAAAAAGAGTCCAAATCGAACCAAAAGAGAAAATTGGGCCGAGCACCCAAGAGTGCCAATCGGCACTCTAGAAGTGCTAATCGGCACTTCCGCAGTGCTGATTAGCACAACTTTGAGATCTGACCCAAAATTTTTTAGATCAGGTTAAAACATATCAGATTTGATTTTTTAGGGATAAAATTCGACCTAACTCACATCATCTAATTTCCTAAGCAACCCTAGCTTGTTTTTTAAGCACAACACCTCTATAAGTACAGAATTAAAATCAGAATTCAGCACCCCTTTGCTCTTAACGTTAAAGAAATTCTAGAAGTCCAACTTTAAGACTTTCTTTTTGGTTAAGTATAATTTTTTTAGGACTTAGAGAGACTTGCCCTCTCTCTAACTCGAAAGTGATTTCTCCATTCCCTTGTAGAATTCATTGATGCATTGATGTAGGTAAGCTTCTATCTTTTTTATTTACATATTTGTGCATCCAATTCAATTCTCCATGCTTTTCTAACATGATCTTTCTTCTATTTTTGGATTTTTTTTTATGTCAAGTAAACATATTATGATTGTTTGTTTACATGCATGTGTTTAATTATGTAGATGTATAATGCATATGATTAAATCCTAGACTTGTTGCTTTATGTAAATTAAAATTAGATCTAAAAATTATTTCCAAAAATCTCTATTATTTTCTAAACCAAAAAACTAGATCTGAAATATATTTTCAAGATCTCATTCTTTTTCTAAACTAAAAAATCAGATCTATAAATTATTTTCAAAAAATCTCTATTGTTTTCTAACAAAAAGCAGATCTGAAATTTATTTTCAAAATCTCATTGTTTTCTAAACCAAAAATCAGATCAAAAATTTATTTTCAAAATCTCATTTTTTTTAAAACCAAAAATCAGATCTGAAATTTATTTTTGAAATCCCATTCTTTTTCTAAATAAAAAATTAGATCTGAAATTTATTTTCCAAATCTGTACTATTTTCTGAAAAAAAAAATCAGGTCTGAAAATTTCATTCAAAACCCATTCTGTTTTTTAATTAAACAATCAGATTTGGATTTCCCTCTTGGAAGTTCATTATGTTCTTTAATTAAAAAATCAGATTTGGAAACTCTTTTTAAAATCCATTCTTTTTAATAAAAAAAAAAAATCTGAATTCTTTATCAAAAATTCATTTTGTCTATTAATTTAAAAATCGATTTGAAATTTCTCTTTAAAAATTCTCTTCCTATAATAAAATTCAGATATGATTTCTCCTTGCATAAATGCAATAGATTTATGATTTTTGCATGTTAACCAATCATAGATCTAGGAATATTAATGCAACAAGTTTCATATCACTTTCTTTTAATGGATATTTAAACGATCATTTAAAAGTCTAGAAGACCAGACTCTGTCTAGGCCGAATGGGTGCCTAACACCTTCCCATTCTGTAACCTAGCCCCTGAGCCATGGATCTTAGGTTTGTAGGATAGTGTCTTATTTTCTTTTGGTAGATTGTAACTGGGAAACAAGGCTTTGTAACTTTTTTGCTGGATTATAACTAGGAAACAAAGCTATGTATGGTTTCTTATATCAAGTTGTACTTATTTAAATTAATGAGAATGTGTATTATTCAAGACATCTTGTAATCTTTTGTATAGTTTTCTTATTTTTCTTATAAAATAAGTGGCGACTCCATATAATCTTGAAAAGGGAAGTTGTCGATGCCTAAACTCTTTTTCGAGAGCCGAATTTCCTAGTCTCTCACAGTGGCGACTTCATTGAGGATGTCGAGGGCTAAGCTTTATATTAGACTTTAAATGACTAATTAAATACCCTTGTGTTTGTATGATATTTTTGCTTGTATGATATTGCTTATGTTTGTATAATATTGGTTTTATGATATTGTATGGAATGTTGTTTGAAATGCCATGTTGGTTGTTTATAGCTTTCCCTAACTGTCATTGTGTATGCCATGAAACAACAATTATGCATGAACCCATCTCAAAATCTGGTGATAGTAACCATGGTTCATCGGTTTTCAGTAGATTCGAGTATCCAGTGGTGAACTCACCAACTCATAGCCTAAAATCACTGGATGATTTCTTGTTGACTGAAAAGGATAAACCATGCTGTTTGGACAACATTCAATACATTACAAGTTGGGAGGTGTAATGTCCTAGCTATAGGAAACAATAAAACAACAAATCCACCCTACAATGTAATGACTTAGAACCTGTCCTTAGGCCAGCCCAAGTAAAATTGCATTGCATCTTGTGTGTGTTTGTTTTGATTGATTGGATTCAAAATAGATGGGGACCTAGCCTTGATTGAGCCAACCTACCTTTTCTTAGGGGAAAATCTAGTCAAGATTAAAGGGAAGAGTTCAATGAGAACCGAAGAGTGATAGCCAAGCAAGTTCTAATTCCAAGCCCATCACAGTACATTGTGCGTAGAAGGCACCCTACAACTATAGCACCGCAACCTAGTGTTTGATCTACAAGACAGCCCAAGCCATAAAAGATCAAAAGAGGCAAAAGGAGAGGAACACCAAAATGCTGAAGAACAAACAAGTACTCAAAAGCTGCTAAACACAATGATGGCTAGCCCAATCCAACTGAGGGAAGACATGAATCTCATAGTGCATCAGTTCCAGAATATGAAGAATAGCCAAGAAGAAGACAAGACTGATCAAACTTCCCCCATCACAGAGAGTGAAAAGAAGATCAATGAGAAGATGAAGAAGATGGAAGAAATGATCAAGGGGGAATGGAGGATGGATGATCTTATGGATTGTTAGTCGCTCTCTCTTTTCCTAGATGTGAGGTTGCCTCCAAAGTTTAAAATGCCGATCTTGGACAAATTCGATGGCATTGGCTGCTCTAAGTTTCACTTGAAGATGTACACGAGAGCTATGTAGCCTTTGGGAGCAACTAAAGAGATGTTAGTCCAGATGTTCCAATATACTTTAACTGGAGCCACCCTCAGATGGTTCCTTAACATGGAAGATACTAGAGCTTGGAATTGGGATATGTAGGGAATTCCACAATCAGTACAAGTAAAACATAGAGGTAAATGTGACGAGAAGAGACTTAGAGACTACCAAGCAAGAACCTAAAGAGTCATTCTCAGCCTTTATAACTAAATGGAGGTTTAAAGCTGCCTAGATGATGAATAGACCAAATGAAGAGGAACAGTTGACAATGGTTGTAAAGAATTTGTTGCCTATATATCATCAGTATTTATTTTCTCAATATTTTCCAAATTTTAAGGCCTTATTAGTGACTAGAACTCAGATTGAAGATACTATTAATAATGGGACTATAAAAAATGAAGATGCACCTAAATTTAAAAGGAATTTTGGGCCTTCTAACTCTAAAACTGCAAAAATATCCAACATATATAAAACTGATTGCTTTATGATGACTTGGAAGGAGTTAATGGGTATTTCATTTACAACAAGATATGGCATATGGAGTGAGAATAATTCATAAATCCCAAATTACCCAACATCCACATATGGGGGGAGACACTTCAAACCCCACTCAGATAATCCAACACCCATATATGGGAGGAGACACTTTAAACCCCATTCAGATAATCCACAATCCACATATGGGGAGAGACACTTCAAACCCCACTTAGATAATCCAACATCCACTTATAGGGGGAGACACTTCAAACCCCCACATTTAGAAACAAATAACCCAATAGAAGCCCTAAACAAGGCAACCCAACAAACACCCAACGAAGAGGATAAGGTTCTTAAGTAGGTGCAGAAGACACAAACAAACATATCCTTATGGGGTTTACTTATAACCTCAAACAAACATCACCAGAATCTGGTGGATCTTCTCAATTAGATCCAAGTCTCTACAACCACTACATCTCAAGATTTGATTTTTATGATTGGATCTACAAGTAGGGAGCTTACTATTTCCTATTCTAATAAGGATTTGACTAAAAAGGGGAAGGGTCATAATGACCCGTTGCATATTACTGTAGATGCTAAGGGAAAGAGGATAAAAATGGTTTTAATTGATGATGGAAGTGCTTTGAATGTATGTCCATTGAAAACCACAGGTTGTCTGGGCTTGAGTATTAAAGATTTTGTGCCATTTGATTAGCATGTGAGAGCATATGATAACAATAGAAGGGAAGTTTTGGGGACAGTAACACTGGAGCTTAACGTAGGGCCTATGGTTCAAAAGGTGGAGTTTCAAGTATTAAACATAGCTTCATTCTTCAATATGCTTCTTGGGCAACCATGGATTCATGATACAAATGTTGTGCCTTCATCTTTGTACCAAAAGGTTAGATTTTCACATGAAGGAGCCTATAGTTACCATATATAGGGACACTCTAACCATTCCGAAACCCATTTTTGGTATCCAATCTAAGAAGGAACTTGTAACCCTAGATGGCTTTGAGATTTAGAAGGCTAGTTTTGAAAGTAGGACAGAAGAAGTTGAAAAGATTCCCATGGACTTTGATCCTTATGGCAATAATAATGTGGTTGCAATGATGAAGAAGATGAGCTATTTCCCAGGGATAAACCTAGGAAAGACTGTGAAAGGGGCAGCCGTTCAGGCCTTAACAATTCCCACAGCCACGCACCTTTTGGGCTGGGCTATTATCCTATGGATGAAGACTTACTAGAGATGGAATTGAAGAAGATGGCTCGTGCAAAAGCTAAGGCAAAGGGGCTTCCTAGCCCTTCAGAGCCTTTAAAGCCATATACTTCTATACTAAATGAGAAGTTTATCAAAGTTGAAGATTGCTAGTGTTATTGGGGGTTTCCTGAACCGACATATGATCCAGAGTTGAAAGAATGTTGTCTAGATTTGAATTATTCCTCGATTGTGACATAATGCTCCCTAAGGTAAAGGAGAGAAGTATAGATTGGGTCCCAACTGATTAGGCAGATTAGATGGATCTCGATGCTATAACTACATTGTTGGGAAGCCTATCAACGTGCACTGAAGGATCCTTACAAAGGAAGAATGAATGATAAAGATGATGAAGAAGGAGAAGCCCCTAGTGATGACAGTAGATACAGTGGTAGTGAAAATAGTATAGTGAAGGCAATGAAATCAAAGATAGTGATAGTGATGATAGTGTAGATAGTCATGGTGGAGAAAATGACAACGAAGACAGCGATAGTAAAGGAAGCGATAGTGAAGATTATGGTAGCCGAGACAACCATAATGATAGGGGTGAAGTCCCTAGTGATAGAGAAGATGAGGATGCAGGAGCCTTTTATGAAGATGACTCTTATGACAAGGTGGACTACTATGATGAAGACTTAGAAGATGATGAGGAAGCTGTAGGGGGAGACTATAATGAGTATCCTTATGGACGCCCTTCAAATTGGAGTTGCATCACAGATGTCAGCCCAAAATCAGGCCCTTAATATGATAAGTATGGTCAGGAGATTCTCAAATTTGGTTCATTTCATAACTCTAAGTTTGGCTTATTAACTACATACACTGATGAAAAAGATGGCATAGATGCAATATTAACTATACTTGATAGAAATCTAATGATCCATAGTTTTAGAAACTTAACCTTTGAGAATCTTTAAGGTGAAGATGAAGGAATGGAATGTAGTGAGTCAAACTTAGAGAGTGGATGGATAACATAGAACGATTAGATGGCTATGTAGTTGACAAGCCCGCAGATATGGAAGTTAATGGAGAAGGTCCAGATTATATGGATGAAGACCCTAGAGTGTTGATGCTAAAAGAAGAAGAAACTCGCTAGGAGCCAGCTGCCATCACCAAAGCCACAACCGAATTGAAAAAATGGTCCTAGGAGGGAGCCACCCACCTCATGGAAGACCCTTTGGAAAAGACCAAGACCACCAGGCCATTTACTCCCACTAAAAGCATCATTTTCATCCCCATTGAGTATGTCTCTACTAATATTGCTATTCTTGTTGAGTCTATCTGTGATCATGTGTCCATCCCTGTAGAGTCAATTCTTGTTGAGTTTGTCAAAAACTCTATCTCCCATAAAATAATTTCTGATTCTGCTTATTTTTTGGCTTTGAATGTTTTTAATTTGGAAATTAGTAAAGAAACTTTTAATGATGAGGAATTAAAATATGTTCAGTTAGAACCCATAAAAGAAGAAACCCAGTCTGTTAACTTGGGAATTGATAATGAACCCAAGATGGTTCAGATTGGCAATACTTTAACTTCCTCTAAGAAGGATGCACTGGTTACACTGTTGAAGGAATTTAAGGAGGTTTTTGCATGGTCATACGAGGATATGCCAGGGACTGATACATATATAGTGCACATTGCATTCCTACAGACTCAACTATGAAGCTAGTTAAGTAGAAGTTGAGAAGGATGAAACCAGAATGGACTCTCAAGATCAAGGAAGAAGTTGAGAACCAGTACAATGTGGTGTTCTTGAGGGTGGTAAACTACCCAGAATGGTTAACCAATGTGGGTCTATTACCGAAGAGAGATGGGAAGGTGAGGATGTGTGTAGACTTTAGAGATCTTAACAAAGCCAACCCTAAGGACGACTTTCTGTTGCCTCATATTGATTTTGGTTGATAATACAGTAAGACATGCATTGTAGTCATTCATGGATGGCTTTTCAGGGTATAATCAGATAAAGATGGCTCCAGAAGATATGGAAAAGACATCTTTTATCACTATATGGGGAACCTATTGTTACAATGTCATGCCATTTGGCCTTAAGAATGTTGGTGCCACCTACCAACGGGCAGTTACTACTTTGTTGCATGATTTGATACACAAGAAAGTTGAAATTTATGTGGATGACATGATAGTGAAGTTCAAAGACCGTGAAGTTTACATACTAGCTTTACAGAAGTTCTTTAAGCAGATCCCATTCTACAAGCTTCGGCTGAATCCAAAGAAGTGCACTTTCGGTGTGACGTCAGGAAAGTTGTTGGGATTGATGGTAAGCTAGAGAGGAATTGAGGTAGATCTTGAGAAGGAAGTCCCTAATTGTAGAGATGAAACCTTTAAGGACAGAAAAGGGAGGATCCAATACATAAGCAGGTTCATAGCCCAGCTTATCATGACATGTGAACCACTTTTTTGATTGCTTAAGAAGGAAGTCCCTACAGTATGGAATGAACAATGCCAAGAAACTTTTGAGAAGATTACGAATTACTTGATAAAGCCACCAATATTGGTTCCACCGGTACCCTAAAAGCCATTATTGCTATATCTCACAACCATAGATATAGCAATAGGGGCTTTACTTGCTAAATATCTAGAGGAGTGTAGGAAGGAGAATGCAATTTACTATATTATCAAAAAGATGATGGCTTATGAAGAGAAATATTTAGTACTCGAGAAGACTTGTGTAGCACTTGTATGGGCTACCAGAAAACTCAGACATTACATGCTTGCTTTGAAAGTCCTGTTGATAGCCAGAATGGATCCTTTGAAATATCTGATGGAAAAGCCAGTGCAAGATAGGAAGACAGTTAAATGGGTTTTGCTTTTGTTAGAATTTGATATTAAGTATGTGACTCAGAAGTCCATAAAAGGAAGAGTAATTGTTGATCACTTAGCCCATTGTTCACATGAAGAAGCCGAAGAAATTCAAGGAGACTTCCTAGATGAAGATATTATGATGATAGAGACAGAACCATGGAAGATGTATTTTGACAGGGCAACCAATCGGAATAGAAGTGGCATTGATGTAGACACCCCATTTTATACCCCTTGCGACTCGGGCTCCCGTTCCCCAATGATGCTCGAACTCTAAGGCCCAAGGCTAGTTTAGAGCTCAATTAGATATCAAATTGACTTGAGGAGTGTTAAAATGGAAAAGATAAACTTTTAAATAAGAAAAAAAATCTATTTTTGGAAATAAAATGACCAAAGTGGCCTTTGGCTTGTGTATGTGGGCTGCGGCCTGCATAAGCAGATTAAAGTATGCGTATGCAGACAGATTTCTGCGTATGCGCAGCTAAGGTTTCAGAAGCATAAGAAAGACAAAATTTTCTGCAATAATGGCTGAGGTTTGAAATGAATCCCACATCGTCTAGGAGCCATTCTAAACCCCATTTTTTCAACTATAAAAAGCCTTACATGGTACATTTTCAAAACACACAGAAATCCACGGGAAAAACCTATGATTCACTAGAAAATAATGAATCAAAAGGGAGTTTTTCACAAAACACCCTCAAGTAAATTTTATTTGATTGGGACCTTTTTCTGGCCCTAATCCTTCTAGTTTAACATTTCTAATCACTTTCTTATTGGTTTGTGAATAGATTTGACTGAGAGGAATGGTCAAAATCAAGCTTGGAAAGCTTTTGTGTGAGGTATCTAGTCTAAACTTTTCTTTTTTCCTCTATTTTATTTTCTGCCTCTGAATCCTCTTGTTTGCTTTGTTTTGTTTGTTAAGATATGTTATAATATGCCTTTCTAGGTTAGGTTTAAGTTTTTGTATGCTTAAAATGCATGTTAGAGTGTTAGAATTGTTGTTTTGAAGTTTTGCTTTGTTTCTACGCTTTTAGGGTTTTCTGGGCAAGGATCTGCATATGCATGATCTAGCCTGCGAACGCAGGCTTGATTATGCGTACGTAGACCTGTTCTAGCGTGCATGATGTTGTTGCTCGGAAACCCTAAATTTTGTTTGTTTTGTTTCTACCTTCATATATTTGTTCTGTTTGGCCTTTTTTTCATATGTTTTAGGCCCTATAAGTTCCTGTCCACCTTTTCACATGCTTGTTTGTTATCACATGTTTAGATTAGGGTTTTTCTTAGGGTTTCTTAGTATTAATACCATCCACTCACATGTTTATGCATGAATGCCATGGGTGCTGTGTTGCTGCAAGGTAAGTGAAAGTTAAGTCATGCATTGGAAATGTTCATGCATTTGTGATATGATCTTGTGTTGATGTTAGAGATGAATATGAATGCTTGGATATCTCCTTATGCTTATGTTTCTACCTTGATTTGATTGTATATGTTGCTACCTTGAATATGCTTTGATGCCATGATAGATGTATGCTAGGGTTTGTGATGAGATGCCATGATTAGATGTATGGTTAGTGTTTGGGATGAATGATGCCATGTTGAGTACTTAAATGTATGCTAGTGTATGTGTGAGTTAGAATATAAGCATTGAACATGCTTTTAATAAGGTTAAGATATAAGACACAATGATGGGAGGCCAACTTTCGGGTTTGACGATCATGGGTGCTTAACACCTTTCCAAGAGTGTACCTAAACTCCGAACCAATATCTTTGGTAGTAAAATCAAAAGGTCCTTCCTCGAAGGGATGCTATATATATGGTTCCTAGACCATTGCAAAAACTAAGTGGCGACTTTTCCCTTATGTCCACAATTGGAGCTCTCTTAATTTCTTCTAAAGGGACGCATATCCCATTTTCTTGTAGGCTTAACTTTCCCGCCACTAATAATGCCACAGAATATGAAGCTTGCATTATGGGATTACAAGTAGCCCTTAGTCTTGGAATGGAAGAATTGGAAGTGTATGGTGACTCAGCTCTGATAATGCCTTATTATGAATGCCTTCAGAAATTGGCATCAAAGTTTGGAATGATTTAATACCAGTACATGGTGAGAATGCATAACTAGATTTCAGATGCTTTAGAAACATTAGCTTTTATGATGGATAAGCCCAAGGAAGTCCAAGCCCGGCCGATAGTGGTGGAACAAAAGGAAGAGCCAGCTTATTGTATGTCGATAGAGGGAGACGAAAAACTGAATGGGGAAGGCTAATGGAATTCAGATATCTTACAATATCTCAAGGAGGGGACATACCCAAAGTTTGCAGATAAGAATGATCAATTGACCATCCAGAGGTTGTCCACTAATTACATAATTTATGGTGAGAAGTTGTATAGAAGGTCATATGATGAAATCATCTCCTTTGTGTGATTGCTAAGGAAGCACAGTAGGTAATTGAAGAGGTCCATGAGTCAAGCTATGGCCATAAATGAATGCACACATGTTGTCCTAGAAGATAATGAAAAAAGGTTATTACTGGACCAATATGGAAGCAGATTGCACAGCTCATGTTTGGAAATGTCATCAGTGCTAAGTTCATGGAGATTTGAAACACATGCCACCAATGCCATTACATATGATGACTTCACCATGGCCGTTCTCTATATGGGGAATAGATATTATTGGGAAGATCCGCCCAACAACATCAAATGGTCATGAATTCATACTGGTGGCCATTGATTACTTTACTAAATGGGTTGAAGCTAAATTGTATAGGGTGTCGAACTCGAAGAAAGTTGCTTAGTTCATTCAGACTAATATCATCTGTCGATATGGGGGTACCACATGAAATAATTTCAGATAATGGGCTAAGTTTCAAAGGAGAGACAGAGAAATTACTTCAAGAATTCAATATCTGGCACCATACATCATCGCCTTATCATCCCCAAATAAATGGAGCAGTTGAGGCTACAAATAAGAACATATGGCAGATTTTGAAGAAAAGAACAAAGAACTATAGGGATTGGCACTTACAATTACCCTGTGCACTTTGGAGGTATAGGACATCAATTTGGTCATCCACAGGAGCCATCCCTAATTCGTTGGTGTATGGGATGGAGGCAGTCCTTCCCATTAAAATGGGTATTCATTCACTGAGAACAGCATTGAAGAGTGAAATCCTAGAGGTGGATTGTTTGCAAAGTGGGTATGATCAGTTATGCATGATGGAAGAGAAGAGGCTTAAAGTCTTATGTCACATCCAAGGTTACCAGAAGAGACTCAGAAAAGCTTTTGACAAGAAAGTAAGAGCTAGGGATTTAAAGATAGAAGACTTAGTATTGAAGGAGATTCGAGCCCTCATCCAAGAGATGAATGGGAAGTTTAAGTAGAATTGGGTAGGTCCATATATTATCAAGCAAATATATTCTAGAGGAGCAGTAAGGTTGATGGACTTAAATGCAAACCCTTTTATTGAGCTAACCAATATGGATCACTAAAAAAATACCACGTTTGAGGTGGTTGTCTGAAGAATTACCACATCTGAGGTGGTTGTAAATTATTTTGTTTTCTTTTCTTAGGTTCGTTCTAAAAAAAATAAAATAAAATAACTTGCCTGCTAGGTTGAAAACTCAAAAGGGCGGCCTAGGCAAAAATTAAGGCTAAAAAAAGAAAAGAAAAACAAAAACAAAAAAAGGTAGATTGAAAACCCGAAAGGGTGGTCTATGCAAAAGGAGAGTGAAAAAAAGAGAGTGAGAGAGCTTGCTAGGTTGAAAACTCGAAAGGGCGCCTAGGCAAAAAATAAGGCAAATAAAATGAAATATGTGATGACCTGATGTGGACACAACGGATAAGAGTCGCCGCCTAGTTTTTCCAATGGTCTAGGAACCATATATATAGCATCCTCTCAAGGAAGGACCTTTGATCTTACTACTAAATATATGAGTTTGGAGTTAAGGTCAGTCTTGGGAAGGTGTTAGGCACTCAAAACCACCTAACCTTAAGGTTGGCTTTTTTTCATTGTGTCTTATGTCTTAACCCTATTAAAGACACATTCAATATTAAATCTATACTCACACACATTAGCATACATCTAAGCACACAATACGGCATCAATCATCCCTAACCATACATCTATCATGCTTGTCACCCATCACAAACCCTAGCATACATCTAATCATGCATATCATCATATCATAAACCCTAACATTCATCTAGCATGACATCTCTTAACATTCATCTAGCATACATGTCAAACCAACCTAGCATCCATCTAGCATGGTGTAGACACCGCATTTTGAACCCCTTACGACTCGGGCACCTGTTCCCCAATGATATTGAATTTTAAGACCCAAGGTTGGTTTAGGGCCTAATCAGATGTTAAATTGACTTGAGAAACGTTAAAATGAAAAATATAACTTTTACTAAGCAAATAAATCTATTTTTGGAAAAATAAGACGAAGGAAACCCTCGCTATGCACACGCAAGAATCAGCCAGCGCATGTAGCTTTCTGCATGTGTACGCAGGCGTGATCTTGTGCACACATGGCGAATTTCAGAAATTAAACATGACAAGTTTTCTGCATTAATGTTGAGATTTGGAACGAATCCCACATCGTTTGTGAGTCGTTCCAAACCCCTATTTTCACACTATTAGTAGCCTTACATGGTATATTTTCAAAAGACACAGAAATTCCAAGGGAAAACACTAAAATTCACTAGAAATAGTGAATTAAAGAGGGAGTATTTCACAAAACATCCTCAAGTCAATTTTCTTTTGATTAGGGCATTTTCTGGCCTCAATCTTTGAGTTTAATTTTATTAATCACTCTTTTTGTTGATTGTGAATAGATTTGACTAAAGGAAACGGTTAAAAATCAATCTTGAAGAACTTTTCTTTGAGGTAATAGTTTCAAACTTTCCTTTTTCTTTTCCTTTCTTTTCTACTCATTAATCTTTCTATTTGCTTTAGTTTTTGTTGTTTTATGCTTTAATTGTTGGGTAATATACATGTTTGCATCGCATACAAAACATACGCAGCGGAAAATAAACGGATCTACTTCATTCGCAATTGATAACATGTACTATGTAGGTTTCAGAATATAAGAACAAGAGAGTGTACCTTGATGCGGTGAAATTCAAAACCAAATGAAGAAGTACTTGAGAAGACTTTCAATTTTCACTCCAATTCCACTTGATGCCCAAGATGTGTGGTCTCTCAATCAGTTCTATGTTTTCTAGAGAGAATATGAAAGAGTGTCTCTCTTCCTTATATCATATATTATTACACTTATTAAACATACAAACCATTTTATTCTATATAAAATTCTGTATGTTTCTCTCCACATAACTGATTATCTAATTGGGCTAGCCTTTTGGACCTTCCCAATTGGGCTATAGTGTGTGGCTTGGAGTGGGACCAAAAGGGAACAAATAAGACACTAGCTCCAATGGGCCTTGGGTTTTTCTGTCAACTCTTGACAAGTCCAAAGTTACCATTAATTATATTTAATACCACTATATAAATATAATTGAACTCTAGGCCTCATTAATAAATTATATCCCAAGACTTTATTATACATGCAACCCCTTCATAAAATATTCGTAGTAATACAAAGTCATGAATATAGATTGCCACTTTGTAAATTACTACATCTTAATCCTTGAGTACTCGGTTTAATCCTTTTGTGTTATTCACCATATATTTATGAAATCCAATTTCATAAATATATACTTTAGTCTTACTAAAGTGGTTAGGCTTAACTCTCTGAATAACTGTACCCATTAAACTTATCTCAAGGGAATATTTTATATCTCCGTTAAGAGATTATGAATTCCATCTTGAGAATATATGTTCCATCAACTCTAAATGTGGCTACTCAACATACTGAGGTTTTGACCGTTACTTTAGATCTCACTCCTGATATATCAAAGCAACCTACATTTCATGATCATGTCCATTATTCTCTCAGGATTAAGAGTTCATGTGAATACAAGTCGTGAGATTTATTATTCAATTGATAGTCGTTAGGAGAATAATAAATCTCACAGCGGTCCAGTTCAATATGTCTTAACTCTTAAAACATATCAACATATTAACTAGAAGTCACCACTTCCATGATCAAGACAAATCATCGTAGTTAATATGTTATAGTCTTTGCAGATGAAATGCCCAATTTCATCACCGACTACGAACCAAAATTCTGAGTTTACAAAGAACTTGTGATTTATATCTTCTGTGACTTTTCACATAAATCACATACTATGCATCTCATGGACTATTTGATAATGTCCGAATATTCATGTTACCATTACTTTAGATAAGAATAAAACAACTTTATTAAACACAATATTAAGTCATACATCATTTCTCACATAATGTCATACATAATATCATACATAGCATCATACAATAGGATTTAAGGGCACATATCCTAACAATCTCTCACTTGCCCTAAAGACTATTGTGCACTAATCTAACTCCCATTCCCTCCAAATGTGACTCGAAGGTCCTTTGAGGCAAGACTTTGGTAAAGGGATCTGCTAGATTATTTGCACTTTCAATCTTTGCCACCACCACATCTCCACAAGCAACAATGTCTCGAATGATGTGGTACTTCCTTTCAATGTGCTTTCCTTTCTTGTGATTCCTTGGATCTTTGGATTGTGCAACCGCTCCACTATTGTCACAAAACAATGTGATAGTAACTTGCTCCATTCTCACTACACCAAGATCAGAAAGGAATTTCTTGAGCCAAACAACTTCCTTTGCCGCCTCACAAGCAGCAACATATTCAGCTTCCATGGTGGAGTCTGCAATACAAGATTGCTTAACATTCCTACACATCCTGACGTGGACTTTCTGAAATCTAGATCCGATTGAAAGTCTGAATCTGTATAGCCAATGGAAATCAAATCCTCACAACGGTAAACAAGCATATAATCTCTCGTTCTCCGTAGATACTTGAGAATATGCTTTACAGCTTGCCAATGTTGTGGTCCTGGATTTGATTGATATCGGCTGACCATGCCAACTGAAAAACAGATATCCGGTCTAGTACAAAGCATGGCATACATGAGACTTCCTACGGCAGAAGCATAAGGAACTTGTCTCATCATATCTACTTCCTCTTGAGTCTTAGGCCTTTGGTCATCAGACAGAGGAACTCCATGTCTGAAAGAAAGTAATCATTTCTTGGAGTTTTGCATGCTAAACCGTTCTAGAACCTTATTTATATATCCAGCTTGTGATAAGCCTAACATCTTATTCTTACGATCTCGCCAAAACTTGATCCCTAGAATAAAGTTAGCCTTACCCAAATCCTTCATATCAAATTGGCTTGACAACCAAACCTTTACTGATGACATTACACCTACATCGTTTCCAATAAGTAAAATATCATCAACATAAAGCACTAGGAACATTACTACTTTATCTTGATGTCTTTTGTACACACATGGTTCATCAAGATTTTATTCAAAACCAAATGATTTGATTGCTTGATCAAATCTGATGTTCCATGACCTAGATGCTTGCTTAAGTCCATAAATGGACCAATTCAACTTGCATACCATATGCTCTTGGTTCTTTGCTATGAAACCTTCTGGTTGCTTCATATAGATTTCCTCTTCAAGATTGCCATTAAGAAATGCAGTCTTGACATCCATTTGCCAAATCTCATAATCATAATAAGCAGCAATGGATAAGAGAATTCTGATAGATTTAAGCATTGCTACTGGTGAAAAGGTTTCCTCATAATCAATACCTTCTTTTTGAGTATACCCTTTTGCCACTAGCCTTGCTTTAAAGGTTTCAACCTTTCCATCTATCCCTCTCTTCCTCTTGTAAACCCATTTGCAACCAACAGGTTTAATGCCGTTAGACGCCTTTACAAGATCCCAAACTTGATTGAAATACATGGAATCTAATTCTAATTTCATAGCTTGAACCCAATGATGTGCATCTATATCATTCATTGCTTCTTCATAAGTGTAAGGATCAGTTTCGGCCTCCTCTAAGATAGCCTCATAAGTCTCTCCAAGACCTATGAATCTTATAGGTAGCCTAACATTCCTCCCACTACAACGAGGCAACTGTGTACTAGACATCTCATGAGTAGTATCTTGTGGTGTATCCAATACAGTTACATCATCCCTAGTTTCAACCACTGGTTGTTCAATTACAGGTTCATTCATTTCAGCCAAGACAACTCTACTTCTAGGAGTGAAATCATTCATATAGTTATTTTCCCAGAATTTGGCATTTGTACTAACAAACACTTTATTATCTTTATGACTATAGAATAAACCTCCAGCAGTTCCTTTTGGATACCCTACAAAGAATACCACTTCTGTTTTAGACTGGAACTTGTCAGACTTTCCTTTTAACACATGTACTGGACAACCCCAAATATGGAGATGTCTCATACTAGGCTTACGCCCATTCCACAACTCTACAGGTGTTTTAGGAACAGACTTCGAAGGTACTAAATTCAGACGATACATTGCAGTATTTAAGGCATATCCCCAAAAAGAAGTTGGTAGAGTTGAATAACTCATCATGGACCTAACCATATCTAAAAGAGTCCTATTCCTTCTTTCCGCTACACCATTTTGTTGTGGAGTTCCAGGTGCAGTCAATTGAGATAAAATCCCATTTTCAGTTAAGTAATCCTTAAAATCCCCAAGAAGGTATTCGCCACCACGATCAGATCGAATGGCCTTTATGCGTTTACCCAATTGATTCTCAACTTCAGCCCTAAACTCTTTGAACTTTTCAAAGGCTTCGGACTTCCGTTTCATTAGGTACACATAACCAAATCTAGAGTAATCATCAGTGAATGTAATGAAATACTCATAGCCACCTCTTGCTTGGATTGACATAGGACCACAAACATCCGTATGAACTAATTCTAGCAACTCTTGGGCTCTTCTACCTTTTGCATTAAAAGGTCGTTTGGTCATTTTGCCTTCCAAACAAGATTCACAAACTGGAAATTCATCAAAGTCCAATGGCTCTAAGAGACCATCTTTGATCAGCCTTTGAATTCTGTTTGGATTAATATGACCCAAACGCATGCCAAAGATATGCATCATTAGTAGAAGGAAACTTTCTCTTTAATGATTTTACATGAGAGTTATTATCTAATTCAGAATTATATAATTCATGCTTATCAGGAGTTAAAATATAAAGACCATCCACAATATTGCCAGAACAGATAAATGTTTTATCTTTCTTTATTACAACATTGTCTTTAAGGATAACACAATATCTACTTTTACCTAAATAAGTTGCAGAAATTAAATTCCTACGAACATTAGGTACATACAGACGGTCTTGCAATATTAAAACTCTAGTTTCAAAGCATAAATTAAACACTCCAATAGCTACAATTGGAATCCTACTCCCATCAGCCAAGGTCAGAAACAACTCTCCTTCTTTAAGTCTTTTGGTCTCCTGGAACCCCTGCAAAGAATTGCAGATATGATTAGTACAACCTGAATCCACACACCAGGAATCTGTGGGATTTTGTACCAAACATATTTCAAGAAGGAATGAAATTTTCATACCCTTATTGGCAGCCTTGAACTTTGGACAATTTCTCTTCCAATGTCCTTTCTCACCACAATGGAAACATTTTCCTTTCAGCTTCTTTCCTTTGTCGGCAACCCCTAAGACAATTTGTTTACCCTCCTGCTTAGTGAAGTCCTTCTTCTTCTTCTTCTTCTTACCCTTGCCTTTTGACTTAGGTTGAGAAGTAGAAGCTTCACCCACATTGGCTTCAACATTAGAAGTCCCTAGGATGCCTTCCGCCGCTACTAACTCATTCATTAATTCAGACAAAGAATAAATCTTTTTGTTCATGTTATAATCAAGTCTGAATTCCTTGAATGATTCCGGTAGTGACTTGAGTATCATATCCACTTGGGATTCTCCATCAATGGCAGCACCCAAAACTTCTAAAGTATTCAGATTAGAGATCATTGTAAGACAATGCTCTCTCACTGAACTACCTTCAGCCATTTTGGTATTATAAATTTGCCTCATGGTTTCTTGCCTTGCAGAACGGCCTTGCTCACCAAACATCTCCTTCAGACTTAGCATAATGTCCGAAGCTAGTTCTACATCCTGCATTTGATGCTGTAGAACATTTGAGATGGACGCTAGGATGTAGCACTTGGCCATTTCATTAGATTTCTGCCAACGATCATATCGTTGTTTTTCCTCAGGAGGAGCATCTAATGAAGGAAAGCTAGGACATGGTTGAGTAAGCACATATTTGTGCTCTTCAGCTGTGAGAACTATGTCCAAGTTTCTTTTCCAGTCAACATAATTGGTTCCAGTCAGTTTGTTTTGATTAAGAATGCTAACAAGTGGGCTAAATGATGCCATGTTCAAATCTGAAAATAATAAACATGAATATAATAAGTAAACTGGACATTATCAATTTATCATATAAACATATAGTATGGAACCTTAATAAAACCATAATATAATATATGCAACGACAACCCAATCCCATACTCAATATCTCTCGGCATAGAGTGAACATTAAATACTATGATTGATTGAGAACTATTCTCATTATTAGTGCTATCATGATAACTCTTATCAAACACTTAATAATAATAATATGCCGTTATATATTTGGCCTCTAAATGATTATAGCAAGAACTCAGCATAGAGGATACTATAATATTTAGTCTAGTGTATACCATTGTCTAGAATCATGTGTAGCCACATTTCATCCCCTTAACAGATTTATCATGTAGTACCATGATACAAAACACCCTCCGCATGGAATGCAAAGCTCGAAGCTAAGACAAGGTGTTTGATCAAACCACTATAAACCAAGAAATTCAATCTTGTAGGACCATGAAATACATATTCTCCGCATGGAATGCAAAGCTAGAAGCTAAGACAAAATATATATTTCATTCTACTATGAACCAACAATGAAAGCCGTGAGATCCAACCCTTGTATCTCTTTCCCACTAGATATTTTAAATTAAAGGTTTTTATCTTTTAAACATGCATAAACTAATTATACACAACCTTGCACTTTTTCTTACGAAAAAGGCGTAAGAAAAAATAGCAAAAATACAAAATTTAAGTTTGAAAACACTTAGAAAAAATTCAGATTTTCTTTCTTTCGATCGATCGAATGTGCCCCTCGATCGATCGAAAAAAGTAAACAATTCGAACTAAACCTTCTGTCTGATTCGATTGATACTCGATCGCTTCTCGATCGATCGAAAAGAAAATTCGATCGATCGACTAGCAATCGAATATCAATCGATTCAAAAGGATTAGTCTCTGTTTTACTCGATCGATCGAAAGTAAATTTCGATCGATCGAAACTCGTAAAACTCGAATTTCTAGAAATTCTTCTAAGGCAGTTTTCAACGGTTTTGCATGAATTAACAACCATCATATGAACAGAATAGACAGAGATTGATATCAAAACTGAAATCTATTGATGCTATAGCCTTAAAGATCAATTTAACATTCTTAAATTCATATTTAAACAACATCATAACATCAATATCAGTTTTTATCAAATCATAGTTTCAACAACCATGCAGAAAATTAAATGTATAATCTCTATCAACTTGAAACTATTATCTCTAATTCCAAAACGAACAAAACATGTTATACAAATTCGAAATGAAGACCGCTCTGATACCAATGTTGGGTAATATACATGTTTGCATCGCATACAAAACATATGCAGCGGAAAATAAACGGATCTACTTCATTCGCAATTGATAACATGTACTATGTAGGTTTTAGAATATAAGAACAAGAGAGTGTACCTTGATGCGGTGAAATTCAAAACCAAATGAAGAAGTACTCGAGAAGACTTTCAATCTTCACTCCAATTCTACTTGATGCCCAAGATGTGTGGTCTCTCAGTCAGTTCTATATTTTCTAGAGAGAATATGAAAGAATGTCTCTCTTCCTTATATCATATATTATTACACTTATTAAACATACAAACCATTTTATTCTATATAAAATTCTGTATGTTTCTCTCCACATAACTGATTATCTAATTAGGCTAGCCTTTTGGACCTTCCCAATTGGGCTATAGTGTGTGGCTTGGAGTGGGACCAAAAGGGAACAAATAAGACACTAGCTCCAATGGGCCTTGGGCTTTTCTGTCAACTCTTGACAAGTCCAAAGTTACCATTAATTATATTTAATACCACTATATAAATATAATTGCACTCTAGGCCTCATTAATAAATTATATCCCAAGACTTTATTATACATGCAACCCCTTCATAAAATATTCGTAGTAATACAAAGTCATGAATATAGACTGCCACTTTGTAAATTACTACATCTTAATCCTTGAGTACCCGGTTTAATCCTTTTGTGTTATTCACCATTTATTTATGAAATCTAATTTCATAAATATATACTTTAGTCTTACTAAAGTGGTTAGGCCTAACTCTCTGAATAACTGTACCCATTAAACTTATCTCAAGGGAATATTTTATATCTCCGTTAAGAGACTATGAATTCCATCTTGAGAATATATGTTCCATCAACACTAAATGTGGCTGCCCAACATACTGAGGTTTTGACCGTTACTTTAGATTTCACTCCTGATATATCAAAGCAACCTACATTTCATGATCAGGTCCATTATTCTCTCAGGACTAAGAGTTCATGTGAATACAAGTCGTGAGATTTATTATTCAATTGAAAGTTGTTAGGAGAATAATAAATCTCACAGCGGTCCAGTTCAATATGTCTTAACTCTTAAAACATATCAACATATTAACTAGAAGTCACCACTTCCATGATCAAGACAAATCATCGTAGTTAATATGTTATAGTCTTCGCAGATGAAATGCCCAATTTCATCACCGACTACGAACCAAAATTCTGAGTTTACAAAGAACTTGTGATTTATATCTTCTGTGACTTTTCACATAAATCACATACTATGCATCTCATGGACTATTTGATAATATCCGAATATTCATGTTACCATTACTTTAGATAAGAAGAATAAAACAACTTTATTAAACACAATATTAAGTCATACATCATTTCTCACATAATGTCATACATAATATCATACATAGCATCATACAATAGGATTTAAGGGCACATATCCTAACATTAATATGTTTATCTAGCTTAGGTTTATGTAGTTGTATGTTTTAAAAGCATGTTAGGTTGCTAAAATTTGTGTTTAAGAGCTCTGCCTTGTTTATTGTGTTTTTAGGGTTTTTGGGTAGAAACCCATGCACGTATAATCTTTCCTACGCACCCGGGCTTGATTATGCGCACACAAGGTTGTTCATGCGGGCACATGAACTTACCCAGAAAATCCTAATTTTTATTTATTTGTTTTTACTTCTTCTTTCACATGAGTATTTTTTTTTTCAACCTCTTTTCCATATTTTTGTGCTTTAAAAGCTTATGTTTCACATGTTTAATTGCTCATTTGCTTTCACATGTTAGAACTAGGGTTTTATTATTTTAATGCTATGAGCATGCATTCACATGTTCATGCATGCCATAGGTGTTGAGTTACTGCAAGGTAAGTAAAGGTAAGTCATGCATTCACAATGCACATGCATGGTTGGGTTTGATGATATAATTGTGATCTTTATCCCTTGGATGATGACATGTTTTGTTGGCTTTACTTTTGATCTTAAATGGTCACATGTTTTTGCCTTGGATGGATGTGATGTGATATGATGATAGGGTTTGTGATAAAGCATGATTAGATGTATGATTAGGGTTCGTGATTTGATGAATGCCTTGATGCCATGACATGTATGCTAGGTGAATGCTAGGACGTTCTGAGATGCCATGCCAGATGAATGCTAGGGTATGTCGTGATAGATGTATGGTTAGGGATGTTTGATGTCATGTTGATTGTTAGATGTATGTTAGTGTGTGTGTGAGTTAGATACAAGTATTGATTATGCCTTTAATAGGGTTAAGACATAAGACACAATGACGGGAAGCCAACCTTAGGGTTGGGCGGTTTTGGGTGCCTAACACCTTCCCAAGACCGTACCTTAACTCCAAACCCATATCTCTGGTAATAAGATCAAAAGGTCCACTCATGAGAGGATGCTATATATATGGTTCCTAGGCTATTGCAAAAATTAGGTGGCAACTCCCCCCCTTGTGTCCACTCATGGTATTGCGTAAACCCTCTTTTCCATATTTCTATGCTTTAAAAGCTTCTGTTTCACATGTTAAAATTAGGGTTTTATTATTTTAATGCTATGAACATGCATTCACATGTTCATGCATGAATGCCATAGGTGCTGAGTTATTGCAAGGCAAGTAAAGGTAAGTCATGCATTCACAATGCACATGTATGGTTAGGTTTGATGATATAATTGTGATATTGATTCCTTGGATGATGACAGGTTTTGTTGGCTTTACTTTTGATCTTAAATGCTCACATATTTTTGCCTTGGATGGATGTGATGTGATATGATGATAACGTTAAGAAATTTGGTTTTGCATCTCATACAAAACACACAGCGGAAGCAACAATCACAGATCTATTTCATTCATAAGAGATAACATGTAACTTTGAATTCTAGTACAAAGAATAGAAGCATACCTTGATGCTGTAAATTCAAAACCAGGACTTGAGAATACCTTTAATCTTCATCTCAATTCTACATGGTGCCCAAGAAGTGTGGTCTCTCAATTAGTCTTTATGTACGTTGATTCCCAAAGAAAGTTCTTCTTCTTCTCCTTGTAGATGTTTTCTTTTCTTTTCATCATACATACATATTAACTATCTTGGTAGTTACTTTATTTAATAACTCTTATTAAATAAAAACTGATTATCTAATTGGGTTAGCCTTTGGGCCTGCCCAGTTGGGCTTTAGTTTGTGGCTTGAAATGGGACCAAAGGGAACAGATAAGACTCTAACTCAAATGGGCCTTGGGCTTATCTGTCAATTCTTGACAAGTCCAAAGTTACCATTAATTATATTTAATACTACTATATAAATATAATTGTATTCTAGGCCTTATTAATAAATTATATTCCAAGACTCTAATGATATCATTTGACCCCACCATGAAAAATCCATAGTGAACAAAGTCAAAAAGAATTGTCACTTTGTAAACAATTATTTTATCCTTGAGTACCAGATTTAATATTTAGTTATTCATATTTATTGAAATCCCCGATTTCAATAAATATAAGCTTTAGTAACTCCTTACTAAAGTGGGCATCCTAAATAACCCGATTTCAATAAATATAAGCTTTAGTAACTCCTTACTAAAGTGGGCATCCTAAATAACTAGTTTCCATTAAACTTATCTTAAGGGGATATTTCGTGTCTTTATAAAAAGAGATTATAGATTTCATCTTGAGAATATGTGTTCCCTCAACACTACGTGTAGTTACCCAACATACTGAGGTTTTGACTGTCAATATTAGATCTCACTCCTAATATATCAAAGTAACCTACATTTCATGATTGGGTTCACTATCCTCTTAGGATTAAGAGTTTATGAAATTAGAAGTTGTGAGATTAATCATTCAGGTGACAGTTGTTGATTGAATGATTAATCTCATAGCGGTCCAGTTCAATATATCTTAACACTTAAGACACATCAACACATCAACTAGAAGACTCCACTTCCATGATCAAGATAAATCATCTTAGTTAATGTGTTATAGTCTTCGCTTATGAAACGCTCAATTTCATCATCGACTACGGATTATATTTTGAGTTTACAATGAACTTGTGATTTATATCTTCTATGACTAAATCACATACAATGCATCTCATGGACTATGACAATGTTCTATTAGTTCATTTATAAATAGTTTCATATAATTAAACAATTTAATTATTTATGACATGTCAATAAATTGAATTTTAGGGCATAAATCCCAACAGATAGGGTTTGTGATAAAGCATGATTAGATGTATGATTTGTTGGGGTTTATGCCCCAAAATCTAATTTATTGGCATTTCATAAATAATTAAATTGTTTAATTATATGAGACTATCTATAAATGAACTAATGGGACATTATCTTAGTCCATGAGATTCATAGTATGCAATTTATGTGAAAACTTATAGAAGATATAAATTGCAAGTTCTTTGTAAACTCAGAATGTAGTTCGTAGTCGGTGATGAAATTGGGCATTTCATCTACGAAGACTATAACATATCAACTAAGATGATTTGTCTTGATCATGGAAATGGAGATTTCTAGTTGGTATGTTGATATGTTTTAAGAGTTAAGACATATTGAACTAGACCGTTATGAGATTTATTATTCTCCTAACGACTGTCAAATGAATAATAAATCTTACAACTTCTATTTATATCAACTCTAAATCCTGAGAGAATAATGGACTTGATCATGAGATGTAGGTTGCTTTGATATATCAAGAATGAGATCTATAAGTTACGGTCAAAACCTCAGAATGTTGGGCAGCCGCATTTAGTGTTGATGGAACATATATTCTTAAGATGGAATTCATAATCTCTTAACGGAGATATAAAATATTCCATTGAGATAAGTTTAATGGGTTTGGTTATTCAGAGAGTTGGGCCCAACCACTTTAGTAAGGAGTTACTAAAGGATATATTTATGGAATTGGATTTCATAAATATATGATGAATAACATTAAGGATTAAACTGGGTACTCAATGATTAAGATGTAGTAATCTTTAAAGTGGCAGTCTATATTCATGACTTTGTATTACTATGGATATTTTAATGAAGGGGTTGCTTGTATAATAAAGTCTTGGGATATAATTTATTAATAAGCCCTAGAGTGCAATTATATTCATATAGTAGTATTGAATATAATTAATGGTAATTTTGGACTTGTCAAGAGTTGACAAAAAAGCCCAAAGCCCATTGGAGCTAGAGTCTTATTTGTTCCCTTTTGGTCCCATTCCAAGCCACACACTAGAGCCCAATTGGAATGGCCCAAAAGGCTAGCGCAATTAGATAATCAGTTGAATATAAGGAGAGAAACATATAGAATTTATAAGGTTCTTTTGATGAGTGCTTTTTCACAGGAGTCTTTTTATAAGTGATTTTCATTAAGATTACACAAGGAATGAAATGGTTTGTATGTGAGTGTTGGACACTCCCTTGTTCCCAAAAACTTCTGATTTTTGGTTTTGAATTTCACCGCACCAAGGTACGCTTTCTTGTTCTTAAATTCTGAAACTTTCATAGTGCATGTTATCAATTGTGAATGAAGTAGATCCGTTAATTTTTCACTGCGTATGTTTTGTATGTGATACGAACATGTATTTTCCCAACATGATTAGGTTTCGTGATTTGATGAATGCCTTGATGCCATAACATGTATGCTTGGTGAATGCTAGGATGTTGTGAGATGCCATGCTAGATGAATGCTAGGGTATGCCATGATAGATGTATGGTTAGGGATGTTTGATGTCATGTTGATTGTTACATGTATGCTAGTGTGTGCGTGAGTTAGATACAAGTATTGAGTATGCCTTTAATTGGGTTAAGACACACAATGACAGGAAGCCAACTTTAGGGTTGGGAGGTTTTAGGTGCCTAACCTTTCCAAGACCTACCTTAACTCTGAACCCATATCTCTAGTAGTAAGATCAAAAGTTCCTCCCACGAGAGGACGCTACATATATGATTCCTAGGCCATTGCAAAAATTAGGTGGTAACTCCCCCCCTTGTGTCCACACATGGTATAGCATAAACCCTAGCGAGTTACTATCATCATATCTCATCCAAGGCAGAAGCATGTATCATTGAATCAAGGCAAGAATATAGGTAGCAAACGAATCATGTACATATGAATGCATGACTTACCTTAATTCCTTTGCAGTAACTTAGCACCTATGACATCATGCATGAATATGTGAATGCATGTTCATGACATTGAAATAAAATAAACCCTAATTCTAACATGTGAAAGGCAAACAAAAAATTAAAACATGTGAAATAGAATATTGAAACCATAAACATATGAAAAGGGGTCTAAAACAGAGGCATCTTTAAGCAAGGAAACAGGAAATAGAATCAAATAAACTAGGGTTAGGGTTTTTGGGTAGGATTATGCGCACGTATGAACAAGCCTGCGTGCGCATAATCTAGCTTGGGCATGTAGCCAAGATTATACGCACATGGGTTTTAGCCCAACAACCCTTGCAACACAGCAAATAGAGCAGAAATTCAAAATAGTAAATCTAACATCCTAACATGCTTTAAAACATATAACTACATAAACCTAGACTACAAAAACATATTAAAGCATATTACAACAAAGAAACAAAAGCAAACAGAAAGATTAAAGTACAAAAAAGAAAAGAAAGAAAAAATAAAGAAAGTTTAGAATAATACCATAAACAAAAAGCTCTTCAAGTTGATTTTGACCGTTCCCTTTAGTAAAATCTATTCACAATTAAAAATAATAGTGATTAGTAATCTTAAACTTGAAGATCAAGACCAGAAAAGATCCTAATTAAATGAAATTTAACTTGAGGATATTTTATGAAAAACTCCCTCTTTGATTCATTATTTCTAGTGAATCTTAGAGTTTTCCTATAAGATTTTTATGTGTTTTGAAAAGGTACCATGTATAACTTTTTATATTGAGAAAATAAAGGTTTGGAACGAATCCCAAATGATGTGGGATTCACTCTAAACCTCAATATCAATGCAGAAAACTTGTCTTGTTTAGTTTCTAGAATCTGCCATGCATGCGCAAGATCGTGCCTATGTGTGTATGATCATTGTTGCGCGCGCAGGTTGATTCCTGCGTGCGCATGCCAAGGGTTTCCTTGGCTTTACTTTTCCAAAAATAGATTTATTTGCTCATTAAAAGTTATATTTTTCATTTTAACATCTCTCAAGTTGATTTAACATTTGATTGGGTCCTAAACCAACCTTGGGTCTTAGAATTTCAGCATCAATGGGGAACAGGGGTTCGAGTCATTAGGGGTACAAAATGCAGTGTCTATATATGCCCTTATTTTTATTTTTGAGCTTCGCTAACGGAATCAAAAGAATAAGAGACAGAACATTTTGTTTCGACGTACGGCTCGGGCCCAACCTACGCACACGACACACATCACGCATACATGTGGCGGGGTGCAACTTCAAAGAGTTGCGTGGGATTTGTATATCCAAATTCCCATGTTTGTTAATCGTGAAACGAGCAACGACAAGTTCACTATCCTAGAACCTGTTTTTCCAATTGCAAGTAAAAAGTGAGTGACTCATTATCTTAGAGTCACTAAAAAGAAACACGAACAAGGCCAACGATTGCAACCATCAACCAAACAAACAAGGGTGCTCTTACGAGCTTAAAAGGATATATATATATATATATATCTATGATGTCTATTTGGGGCTCTTGCCTTAAACTCCTCCAGGTGGCTTGCGCCTTTAGGTAATATTTGTCTTCTCCATCTCTATCTCTACTTGTTCTAGTAAGGCTCTTGCCTCAGGGTGACCTTGGTCCCTATTTATATCTCTACCTCTTCCATTGTGCTTGCATGTTCAATTCCCTTGGGATATGTACACAATTTCTGTATGACGTGCTTGCATGTTCAATTTCCTCGGGATATGTGCAAAATTTCTGTATCACATGCCTGAGGATATGTGCACGATTTCTATATTTAGACGTTCTAATATGCTTAACTATTTCTTGGATGAAAGATCTAATGGGGATGCTAGAGGACTCACTAGGGAGTGTAATTCTATTAAGAAGTGTTTTAGTGATGATTTTGACCTACCATGAAGTCTTGATGGTGTATGGCCCACTCGGGGGTAGCTTACTGGGGATTTCTTAATAGAGTGTTGCTCACTAGGGAGACTTTCCTCCAATGGACAATAATTATTCTCTTCTTTCCTATGACTCACTGGGGATTGATGTTGACTCCACCCTCGAGAGGTTTTATCAACTTCATTGGGGAAATTTCATTTTGCAACTCTTGAGGGGGCTGCTCTTATGTTTTGGACCCATGGGAGAGTTTGTCTATGATACTAAATTTACTTGGGATTTTGTTGATGATCTTGACTAATGGAGGAGTTTTCATGATGATTAATGATCTACTGAGGGATATTTTTGATCCATTGGGGATGCTTTCGATCCTTTTAATTCACTAGGGATACCTTTGATGCTTTTGATCTATTGGGGATGCCTTTGAGGGTTTCTATCCACTGGGGATGCTCTTTAAGGGTCTTTGTGTTCTTTGCCATTGAGGGTATTTATGTCATTTTGGATATATTTTTGAATTTTCCTTTGCACTTCTAGCCTCCTGGAAACTCCATTGGGATATTTGGAATTTTCTTTTTTGCTAAACTACACATAGTTTAGCAAGGAGGTTTAAGCTACAATTTTTTTAGCCATCAGGTGTGTTCCCGCCTCTTCATTTTTTCTCAACGGTTACCAACCGTTTCTTTTTCTTTTCATTCTCTTCATCTCCCCCATCTCTTCACATTCTCTAACTCCCTTTACAAAAACCTTCTACCTCTCTCTCATTCCCTCATAATCTGACTTTCATCTTCTTCTACAATCTCAACTTCTCTCTCAATCTCTCTCATCTCCCTCAATGGCACCCAAGTCCAAGAAGAGTTTCTACATCCTTTCCATTGATGCCCTCCATCTCACTCGTTGGAATGGAGCTGTAAGGATGATGACAGCTCCTCCCTTGACTAAAGATCACAACACCACCTTTTGGAGGGTGCAAGGGTTGAATCGGTGAGTTTTTCATTTTTTTCCCATTTTTGAGTTTTTCCTTTGATTTTCCATTTTGATATGATTTTAGGCCTGTAAATGCTTGGGTTTTGCTGTGGGGTGGGTTTAGATGAAAACTTGACACTTTAGGAGGGGTAGGAACATGTTTAGGTTGAATTTTAATCGAGAAAACTTGGAAAATATCAGAGAATGCCCCTTTGTGTTCATTCCTGCGTGCGCAGGTTTGGACCTGCATGCACAGACATGTTTTTATACTCACAGCCTGTATTCATGTGTGTGCAGGCTTGTTCTTGTATGCGTGTATCTATTCTTCAATTTATGTGCACACATGTTCCAACCTGTGCATGCATGTAGCTTTCTGCGTACGTAGGATTTTTCCTACGCATGCATGGCGCTAGGCAGGAACCCTAGTGTGGGCATTTTAGCTCATTTTTTCATTTTTTTTTTCATCTGTTTGCATTTCTAACATCATATTTCACCATTTTTGCATTCAATTGCATGTCCCATGTCATATCTCATCCTATTGTGAATCCAATATAACTTTTACACCATTCTTTTCACCCAATCATGAATTTAATTCCATTCTCTTTTTACAGGTTTCAGCCCCATATTTTGGTAGGGGAAGTACCAGCCGGGTATTGGTGTGGTATAACATCTTTACCAATGAAACTCAGGGCCATATCTGTGCTGCAAGTTTTGAGCCCGTCATCCATCTAATGCCTGAGGGGTCTGCCAGTGCTGACTTGTCATAGACCTTAGCCCAGAGGTGGTGGAACACTACCTACACCTTCCATATTACTGATTGGGAGATGACTATCACTCCTTACGACTTCCATCGCATGACAGGCATGCAGTTTGATGGGGTCCTGATAAGTCTAGAGGACGAGTCGGGTACTCGGCTGGGTGCAGAGCTACTCGGGAGGAGGTATGCTACTGAGACGATTCGTTATACTGTTCTTGAGGCAGACTTTATGCACCGTCCATAGGGGACGGCTGAGGAGTGTACTCGGATGGCTAAGGTCTTTTTACTATACTTGTTGGGGGTGTAATTATTTGCCAATGGTGGGCAGACAGTGTCCTTGAGGTAACTGGCCCTTTTCCAAGATTTGAGAGGGTTCGGACTGCCAACTAGGGGCAAGTATGCTTGGCCTACTTTTACTCCTCCTTGGACACATTCAGCCGGGGGACTCTGTGCTAGCTAGTGGGGCCTTGGAAGCTCCTTGAGTTTAGTTTCTTTCCTTTTTTTCTTGCAACTCATTCATTCTTATCTTTATGGTCATATATCCACATGCCATCTACGTTAGGACTATGTACCATATCCTTGTTGATTGCATTCAAACCCATATCTTGCAAACTGTTACCTTGTCAACTACCATATCTGTGTCTTGCAAACCATAACATCTTGCAAACTGTCACCTTGCAAACTGTCATACCTGAACCTTGTAAACTGTCATCTTGCAAACTATACCATAACATCTTGCAAATTGTCATCTTGCAAACTGTCATACCTGAATCTTGCAAACTGTACCATAACATCTTGCAAACTGTCATCTTGCAAACTATTATATCTTTTTAGTGTTGGGCCGTGGAGTACGGTCTCATTGCTTAAGGGACTTTGGTGGACTTGAAGAACATCACCTCGATTTGGGCCCACCTTGATAGGCTTTCTCCCGATGATGTAAGTTAGGAAAATACTGGTTTCCATTATTTGCATGCTTTTCAGGATTCTTCTTTCTAACCCCATGTCTTGTCACATATTATGTGAAGTCCCTAGGTCGGTGCTGCTCCCATAGCGGACCTGAACTTGGAGGCAGTTGTTATTGTTGCTTCTAGGCTCTCCTAGGCCCTTGACGGTGATGGACTAAGGGTGATCTATTTGGCAGAGAGGGTGTGTTGCCAACTGGCAGGCGAGGACGTGCCTTAGGTTCCCATAGACCCTCTAGTGTTTATGCTTGCTTCTCACTCCATGACGAATGTGGAGTACAACCTGTGGGGGCCGGGCATCCCTTTCACTAGGCGAGTCACAGCTGATCTAGAATATGATGAGTTTAGTGGGACTCACCTTATGCCTTCCCTTATTACTGAGGTATGTGTTCTTGTTTCTCTCATTTTTTTCACTTAGTCATCAGCTGCATTTTTATAGAATAGTAACATTCACACGAACATTTGTATCAGGCTGGCCCTACTGTTGGTGCTCTTATTGACCATCCTCATTTACCTTGGTTAGTCTATGCCTACGACCCTGATGGCTTTGCTCGGGAGCATCCTATTAGGCACAATACAAACGTCACGGGCTACCCTTTTCTTGATGGCACATGGGCGGTGAGTTCTCTTTCATCTTTGTTGTCTTTCCTTTCTATTCCGGCATCCCAACACTTGTTCTAAGGACCTTTCCTTCAAAATTTAGCCCACGTTTCAGGAGCATGAGGAGCTCATTTGGCTTGCAAGAAACCTCAAGCTGGAGTTGACTGAGTATTCCCGACAGCTGTACGGTGGTAAGGGTGTTGGTGGTGATGATGATCATGACAATGGTGGTGATAATGGCAGTGATGGTGCTGAAAGCTCAAAGTCGACTCCGAGCTATCAGTCAAGGAAGTGGTGCTTCTGATGACCCTACAAACAGATAGACACAGACACAGCATAGCATAGCATACTCTTTTTTTTTTGTTGCTTTTATTATTTTTCTCTTTTTAGTACACATGCTTGCACTTTAGATTTTGTTTGAGACATTGGGTTGTATTTTAAGAACTTCTTGCACATTTATGCTTTTCTTTGGGATATGTACTTAAATTACAAACTTGTGGAAACTTTGTGCAATTATGATATTATTGATCTTTGATGTTTGGAAATTTTGTGCTTGAATTGTGCCTTGAGTAGTCTTTTAGGTTGTAAGAATTACATGGGAAGCTTTTGGGAGAGAACATACTCAAAATAGGAAAATTTGGTTCTGCTTGTCTTCCTTCGCCTTTCCTAGTTCCAAAAAGGCTCTCACTTCTCTTGGTCTCTCTCACATCTTTCCTGTACCATCAAGTCAGAGCGGGTGAATCTTTTCTCTCAATCCCTAATTTTTTCCTAGGTCTTCGACCTAGTGGGATTCCTCTAACTTTTGCATGGATCGCCTTTCGGTTTTCAACCTATCAAGGCTTCTTGTATTGTCCTTGAGCTCATTATTTATTTATTTATTTATTTATTTCTCTCTCTCTCTCTCTCTCTCTCTCTCTCTCTCTCTCTCTCTCTCTCTTTCTCTTACTTTCACTTATGCCTTCTCTCTTTCACTTTTGCCTTTTCTAGATATGGCCATATGAGAGGCTTCAATTGTTTCATCCAACTTTAGGACATAAGAAATGTCTTAGAGGTTGTCATGCAGTGGATTCACATAACTGAGAAAGCTTACAAAAGTCCAATAAAAGAAAGGAAAGACTGACTGACCACCTTGATATGCCCCAAATTTTACTTTTCTGCACATTATGATTCTTATGTCTTTTCTTATAAATTTAATATAGGATTGGAGCTATTGATACCGTATTTTGTCCGCCCTCGATTTGCGTGCCAAACCTCGAAAAATCCAAAAATATTGTTTTCTCTCCATGGGGTCGCAAAAATATCTAGAATGATGTGGCGCAACCTGTTCAAACATCGGAGCGCTCAAAGGCCTTTTTCAGCCAAAATGACCAAAATGCCCCTAGTTAACCTCGGATTGACCGAAATTCCAACAAGGTCAAAATCCTCAAAAAACAACATTTTTCATGGTTTTATATCAAACCCAAGCTCCTCGGAGATTTTTGGCAACTTTGACCAAGTTTGACCTGGAGTTAACTCTTGGTCGGCCCTAGAAACCCGAATTTTGATTCGGCTGTCAGAACGGGTTGAAAACAACGTCATTGAGAAAATTACCAAATTCTCATTCCAACGACTATTCATGGGTCGAAATCGGAGTTAGAATGGCTGAGATATCATGAAAACCGGGATAACGCACCGATTGATGCACCGTTAACTTCCAGGAGCCATAACTTTTGATCCGACCATTGGATTTTCAAGTTCCACACCTTTTTAGAAACAGGAATTCAAGATCAACCCCATTTGAGAACTTCTCTGGTGGCGGCCCTACAAAGGCCACTGCCTCGTAAAGCGTGTCGGGGCTACAAAAGGCCTCAGGCACCTCCAGACCAGAAAAAAGAAGACTTCGTAGCTGCCTGCTCTCTGCCTGGATGATTTCTGAGCTTTTCTCCTCTCTTCTAAGCACAAAAAACACATCAAACCCTCTTGATTCTTCTCTTCACCAAAAATACAAGGCAGTGTTCATACCCTCCATCTTCATCTCCTTGGTTCCATACCTTGGATTTGAGGTTTAAGGGCTATGGATGTGGCTTTCTAGATACCATCCATACCCTTTTTTCTTTAAAGCTTCATCTAGCATTTATCTTGCCTTAATAACATGATTTATTGCTTTATCTTGCATGTTTCTTTGCTTTATTTTGCTTCTAGCATGTTCTTGATCTATTTCCATATGCTTCAATAATTGTTCATGTGCTAGTTGCCTTTTCTTCATGCTTTATGCTTTATGCCATGTAAAGATCCTTCTTTCTTATGTGTTGATGTTTAGATCTAAATGCCCATATGCTTGATATCATGTCTATGGTTATGCTTTGTTTAAATCTACATGTTTGTATGCATATTCTATGCTCCTATGCCTATGTCCATGTCGATCACATGCTTGTATGCTTGGGTCAGCATTCTCCCATGCCTTTATGTTTATATCTACATGTTTAGATGTATATCCACATGCTTACATGTGCATTTCCATGCTTATATGTGTAGATCGGTTTGTTTACATGCTTAGATTGATGTTCTCTACATGCTTTAGCCAATTGGAAAGGGCCAAAAGGCTAACTCAATTAGATAATCAGTTATAAGGAGAGAAACATACAGTTTTTAGTAAGAACATGAAATGGTTTGTATGTGAGTGTTGGACACTCTTTCATTCTCCCTTAAACAAATTCATAGAAACTGATTGAGAGACCACACTTCTTGGGCGTTAGTGAAATTGGAGTGAAGATTAAAAGTATTCTCAAGAACTTCTGATCTTTGTTTTGAAATTCACCACACCAAGGTACACTTTCATATTCTTGAATTCTGAAATTTACATAGTACATGTTATTAATTGCGAATGAAGTAGATCCGTTAATTTTCCGCTACGTATGTTTTATATGTGATACAAATATGTATTTTTTCCATCAAATGGTATCAGAGTGGTCTTCAATTTCGAATCCGAATAACATGTTTTGTGAGTTTTGGAATTAGAGATAATAGTTTCATGTTGTTAGAAGATTATGCATTTAATAATCTGCATGGTTGTTGAAACTATAATTTGATGAAACTGATATTGATGTTATGATGTTGTTTATTTGAATTTAATTATGTTAAATTGATCTTTAAGGCTATAGCATCAATGGAATTTAGTTTTAATATCAAATTCTATCTATTATGTTCATATGGTGGTTGTTTGTTAATGAAAAACCATTAAAAACTGTCTATATCTACCTTTTAAAAATTGAAAACACGGGTTTTTCAAGGGTTAACTTCCCGCGAAATTACTAGCGAAAATTGCCTCTAAAGCACAAAATTTTTCACGGGTAAGCTTTACTTAAGAAACAATAGCGAGATAGTGGCGAAAGTTTCTATCTGAATTTATGTGTTTTCACTTTTTGGCCTTAACCCATTTTCGCGGGAAGAGCTTAATCGCGAGCTTCTTGCGAAAATACATTTGAAGGGAATTTTGATTTTTTCTTTTCTAAGTGTTTTCAAAAGTGCAAGGTTATGTGTGATTAGATTACACATGTTTACAAGATAAAAACCTTTAATTTAAAACATCTAGTGGGAGAGAGATACAAGGGTTGGATATCATGGCTTCCATTGTCGGTTCATAGTAGTGTGAAATATATACTTTGTCTTTGCTTCAAGCTTAGCATTCCATGCGGAGAGTATTTATTTCATGGTCCTATAAGATTGAATTTACTGATTTATAGTGTTTGATCAAACACCTTGTATTAGCTTCGAGCTTTGCATTCCATGCAGGGGGTGTTTTGTATCATGGTATTACAAAATAACCCTGTTAAGGGGATGAAATGTGGTTGCACATGATTCTAGACAATGGTATACTCTAGACCAAATATTATAGTATCCTATATGCTAAGTTCTTACTATTATTTTTTAGAGGCCAAATGTATAACGGCATACTGTTAGTGTTTGATAAGAGTTATCATGATAGCACTAATAATGAGAATAAATCTCAATCAATCATAGTATTTAATGTTTACTCTATGCTGAGGGATATTGAATATGGGATTGGGTTGTCGTTGCATATATTATATTATGGTTTTATTAAGGTTCCATACTATATGTTTATATGCTAAATTGATAATGTCTAGTTTACTTATTATATTTATGTTTATTATTTTCAAATTTGAACATGGCATCATTTAGCCCACTTGTTACTACTCTTAATCAAAACAAACTGAATAGATCCAACTATGTTGACTGGAAAAGAAATATGGACACTGTTTTTACAGCTGAAGAGCACAAATATGTGTTTACTCAATCATGTCCTAGCTTTCCTCCATTAGATGCTCCTCCTGAGGAAAAACAACGATATGATCGTTGGCAGAAATCTAATGAGATGTCCAAGTGCTACATCCTAGCATCTATCTCTAATGTTCTACAACATCAAATGCAAGATGTAGAACTAGCTTCAGACATTATGTTAAGTCTGAAAGAGATGTTTGGTGAACAAGGCCGTTCTGCAAGGCAAGAAACCAAGAGGCAAATTTATAATACCAAAATGGCTGAAGGCAGTTCAGTGAGGGATCATTGTCTTACAATGATCTCTAATCTGAATACACTAGAAGTTTTAAGTGCTGATATTGATGGAGAATCTCAAGTGGATATGATACTCCAGTCACTACCAGAATCATTCAAGGAATTCAGACTTAATTATAATATGAAAAAAAGATTTATTCATTGTTTGAATTAATGAATGAGTTGGTAGCAGTGGAAGGCATTCTTAGTACATCTAGTGTTGATGCCAATATGGCTGAAGCTTTTACTTCTCAATCTAAGTCGAAAGGTAAGGGTTAGAAGAAGAAAAAGAAGAAAGACTTCACCAAGCAAGATGGTAAACATATAGCCTTAGGGGTTGCCGACAAAGGAAAGAAGATCAAAGGGAAGTGTTTCCATTGTGGTGAGAAAGGACATTGGAAAAAGAATTGTCCAAAATTCAAAGCTGCCAATAATAAGGGTATGAAAAGTTCATTCCTCCTTGAAATATGTTTAGTACAAAATCCCACGGATTCCTAGTGTGTGGATTTAGATTGTACTAATCATATCTACAATTCTTTGCAGGGGTTCTAGGAGACCAGAAAGCTTAGTGAAGGGGAATTGTTTCTAACCTTGGCTGATGAGAGCAGGATTACGGTTGTAGCTGTTGGAGTATTTAATTTATGCTTTGAGTCTAGGGTTTTAATATTGGAAGACTGTCTATATGTAATGTTCGTAGGAATTTAATTTCTACAACTTATTTGGGTAAACGTGGATATTGTGTTATCCTTAAAGACAATGTTGTAATAAATTTTCATCTGTTCTAGTAATATTGTGGATGGTCTTTATATTTTAACTCTTGGTAAGCATGAATTATATAATTCTGAATTAGATAATGACTCTCATGTGAAATTGTTAAAGAGAAAGTTTCCTTCTACTAGTGATGTATATCTTTGGCATTTACGTTTGGGTCATATTAATTCAAATTGGATTCAAAGACTGATCAAAGATGGTCTCTTAGAGCCATTGGACTTTGATGAATTTCCAGTTTGTGAATCTTGTTTGGAAGGCAAAATGACCAAACGACCTTTTAACGCAAAAGGTAGAAGAGCCCAAGATTTGCTAAAACTAGTACATTCAGATGTATGTGGTCCTATGTCAATCCAAGCAAGAGGTGGCTATGAGTATTTCATTACTTTCACTGATGATTACTCTAAATTTGGTTATATGTACCTAATGAAACGGAAGTCTGAAACTTTTGAAAAGTTCAAAGAGTTTAGGGCTGAAGTTGAAAATCAATTGGGTAAATACATAAAGGCCATTCGATTTGATCGTGGTGGCGAATACCTTCTTGGGGATTTTAAGGATTACTTAACTGAAAATGGGATTGTATCCCAATTAATTGCACCTGGAACTCCACTAGAAAATGATGTAGCAGAAAGAAGGAATAGGACTCTTTTAGATATGGTTAGGTCCATGTTGAGTTATTCGACTCTACCAATTTCCTTTTGGGGATATGCTTTAAACACTACAATGTATCTTTCGAATTTAGTACCTTCGAATATCATTCCTAAAACACCCGTAGAGTTGTGGAATGGGCGTAAGCCTAGTATGAGACATCTCCATATTTGGGGTTGTCCAGCACATGTGTTAAAAGGAAAGTCTGACAAGTTACAGTTTAAAACAGATGTGGTTTTCTTTGTAGGGTATCCAAAAGGAATCGTTGGAGATTTATTCTATAATCATAAGGTTAATAAAGTGTTTGTTAGTAAACCGAGCACTCAAGGATAAAACAGTTGTTTATAAAGTGACAGTTTATTATGACTTTGTTTACTATGGATATTTTATGGAGGGGTCAAATGATATCATTAGAGTCTTAAGATATAGTCTATTAATAAGGCCTAGAGTGTTATATAGTGGTATTAAATATGATTAATGGTAACTTTGGACTTGTCAAGAGTTGACAGAAAAGTCCAATGCCCATTGGAGCTAGAGTCTTATTTGTTCCCTTTGGTCTCATCTCAAGCCACAAACTAAAGCCTAATTGGGCAGGCCTAAAAGCCTAGCCTAATTAGATAATCAGTTAAGTATAAGGAGAGAAACATACAGAATTTTCATAAGATGGAAACGGTGAGTATGTGAGTGTAAGCCATTCTCTTATTCTCTCTTGAATACATACATGTAAACTGATTGAGAGACCACACTTTTTGGGCACTATGTGAAATTGAGATGAAGATTAAAGGTATTCTCAAGTCTTGGTTTTGAATTTCATTGCATCAAGGTATGCTTTCTATTCTTTGTTCTAGAATTCAATGTTACATATTATCTCTCATGAATGAAGTAGATCCGTGTTTGTTGCTTTCGCTGTGTGTTTTGTATGAGATGCAAAACTAGATTTTCCAACATTAAGGTATGCCACAACTTTAAGGTCATCATTCTATTTTCACATCTTTTATTTGTCCTTTAGAATTTAGGTGATCACAAGATATATGGTTGAACAAACAAGAGATATATAAAGGGTATCCTCTTTTGATAGGATCTAGGATTTCTCTAAGTGTGGGTAAGCTCTCCAAGGCTATTGGGATAGATAAGTAGGCCACTCACAACTAGGTGGGCCATGATTCCGACTAAGGGCCTAAGTGAACCTTTGTGGATTGGGGGCAAACCTTTAATGTACTCAAAGCCCATCATAGGCAATGACACCAATTGTGAGTTGGTGGGATGAACTTCAAAAGACTTGGGCCTGAATGGAGCCTTCCATCTTCCCACTCATCAAAGGGACAAATGAACCATGTGATATGTGTGCAAAGAAGTATTGAATAAGCTTTTATTAAGGTTAAGACATAGGACATATAGGAATTAAACTTATTATTCCAGTAGAGTCGCCATTGTGGACACAACGGATGTGAGTTGCCACCTAGTTTTTGCAATGGTCTAGGAACCATATATATAGTATCCTCTCGAGGAAGGACCATTGATCTTATTACTAGAAATATGTTGGAAAACTACATGTTTGTATTAAATACAAAACATACGCAGCGGAAAATTAACGGATCTACTTCATTCGCAATTGATAATATGCACTATGTAAATTTTAGAATATAGAATCAAGAGAGCGTACTTTGGTGTAGTGAATTTCAAAACTTAGATCAGAAGTTCTTGGGAACACTTTTAATCTTCACTCCAATTCCACTAACGCCCAAGAAGTGTGTTCTCTCAATCAGTTATATGTGTTTGTTCAAGAGAGAATGAGAGAGTGTCCAACACTCACACACACACCAACGTTCTTTTAAAATTTTGTATGTTTCTCTCCTTATAACTGATTATCTAATTGGGCTAACCTTTTGGGCCTTTTCAATTGGGCTCTAGTATGTGGCTTGGAGTGTGACCAAAAAGGACCAATAAGACACTAGCTCCAATGGGCTTTGGGCTTTTCTCTTAACTCTTGACAAGTCCAAAGTTACCATTAATTATATTTAATACCAATATATAAATATAATTGCATTCTAGGCCTTATTAATAAATTATATCCCAAGACTTTATTATATATGCAACCCTTTCATAAAATATTTGTAGTAATACAAAGTCATAAATGTAGACTGCCACTTTGTGAATTACAACATCTTAATCCTTGAGTACTTGGTTTAATCCTTTAAAGTTATTCATCATATATTTATGAAATCCAATTTTATAAATATATTCGTTAGTAATTTCTTACTAAAGTGGTTAGGCCTAACTCCTTGAATAACTGAACCGATTAAACTTATCTCAAGGGAATATTTTGTATCTTCATTAAGAGACTATGAATTCCATCTTGAGAATATATGTTTCATTAACACTAAATGTGGCTACCCAACATACTGAGGTTTTGATCGTTACTTTAGATCTCACTTCTGATATATCAAAGCAACCTACACTTCATGATCAGATCCATTATTCTCTCAGAATTTAGAGTTCATGCAAATAGAAGTCGTGAGATTTATTATTGATTTAACAGTCGTTAGGAGAATAATAAATCTCACAGTGGTCCAGTTCAATATGTCTTAACTCTTAAAACATATCAACACATCAACTAGAAGTCTCTACTTCCTTGATCAAGACAAATCATCTTAGTTGATATGCTATAGTATTTGCAGAGAAAATGCCCAATTTCATCATCGACTATAAACTGAAATTCTAAGTTTACAAAGAATTTGTAACTTATATCTTCTCTAACTAAATCACATAAATCACATACTATGCATCTTATGGACTATATGATAATATCTAAATATTCATGTTACTATTATTTTAGATAATAATAAAACAGCTTTATTAGTCACAATATTAAGTCATACATAATATCATACATAGCATAATACAATAGGATTTAAGGGCACTAATCCTAACAATCTCCCACTTGCCCTAAAGACTATTGTGCACTAATCTAACTCCCATTTTCTCCAAATGTGAATTAAAAGTCCTTTGAGGCAGGGCTTTCGTAAAGGGATCTGCTAGATTATTTGTACTTTCAATCTTTGCTACTACTACATCTCCACGAGCAATAATGTCTCGAATGATGTGGTACTTTCTCTCAATGTGCTTTCCTTTCTTATGATTCCTTGAATCTTTGGATTATGCAACCGCTCCACTATTGTCACAAAACAATGTGATGGGAATTTGCTCCATTCTTACAACACCAAGATCAAAAAGGAATTTCTTGAGCCAAACAGCTTCCTTTGCCGCTTCACAAGCAGCAACATATTCAGTTTCCATGGTGGAGTCAGCAATACAAGAGTTCTTAACACTCCTCCAAATTATGGCTCCTTCCAAGGTGAACACACAACCTGAAGTGGACTTTCTGGAATCAAGATCTGACTGAAAATCTGAATCTGTATAGCCAATGAGAATCAAATCCTCACTATGGTAAACAAGCATGTAATCTCTCGTTCTCCGTAGATACTTGAGAATATGCTTTACAGCTTGCCAATATTTGGGTCCTGGATTTGATTGATATTGGCTGACCATGCCAACTGAATAACAGATATTTGGTCCAGTACAAAGCATGGCATACATGATGTAACACCCGTCTCATTTAAATTTAATTTAATTACTTCTAGAGAGTAGATTTGATAAATTGCTTAATTATTTTGGAGGAGATAATTATTTTATATTGTGATTTTTGCTATGATAATAATATTAATATTAATGGGTTTAGTGGAAAAATGTGTGGGTCTTAGAAGTTTTTTTATTTTAGTGTAGTGGGCTTCTAAATTTTCAGCCCAACTGAAATTAGCCTTATCATGGAATAGGCTTCTAAACTTTCAGCCCAAGTGCAACAGCCTTATAATGAAAGAAAGTTAGGGTTTCTCAAAAAAAAAAAGAAAAGAAAAGGGGGCTGTGCACTTCAGGGCAGCCAGCAACTTCATTTGGTTTTTTGAGGTAAGCATCATTCTAGGAAAGCTTTCTTTTTCTTTTTGCTGGAATTTCAATGATGTTTGCTGGAATTTCAATAATATCAAGCATATATAGATTGCTGAAATTTTGTGTTGCTGGAAAATAGTGTTAACAATATATATACATATATTAAATTTCGAATCAAGGAATCAATTTTATAATATCAATTGATGGCCGAATATATATATATATATATATATATAAATATTAAATTGAAGTTTCATCTAATAGTTCACGGGTTTGGCCGAATTGAATGAATGGGATTGATTTATACAAATTGTGGCGTAGGAAATTTGACATCTGAGAGCCTTAATATATATAAACACTTAGGGATCTTGTAATTGAACCTCCTTGTTATTCACGAAGTAACATCTCTTACAGTAGGCGGCAATGTTTGTCTTGGCTTGTGTTGCATCTGATGACTAAGTGTTCCTATATATATATATACCTAGATTTATAAGTATATGATGGATGATTCAATTCAGCTTGGCCGAATTTGTTTTAGCTAGGATTTAATACATGGCTTGGCCGAATATATATTTATATATATACTACATCAATAGTTCATGGGTTAATTCAATTGGTTTGCCGATTACATATATATATATATGTATATTAGATGTTAGCGTTAGGGTTAGTATTAAATTTGCTGGAATTTAATAATAACAATTGTATAGAATTGCACTTGTGGGCAGCGTTACAATTAAATATAAGTTATGCGTATAGTTTTTGCAGGTGGCTGATTTTGTTAGTTTAGGGGTTGACCGAATTGAAAAGGTTTGCAATTGTGGGTAGCTTTACAATTAAATATATGGGTATTTTAGATGTTAGTTTAGGGAATTGTTTTATCAAGAGGACTGTGTGATTATTAAGAACCTGCCCTTATTGAATTGTTTAATTATCATTTAGGTTCTAGTTGACGTTGTTTCGAGCAATTGAAGTGAAGCTTGGTTTAGCCACTAGAGGTAAGTAGACTTCAGCACATGACGTCTTTCAGGACATATATATTTATATATATATACACGTGGTAAAAATATATATATTTATCTATATATGTATATAATTGCAAAGATGAAGTTCCAAAAACTTATACTATTGTTAGTGCTTTGCACATACTCGAATTTTATTATCTATTGTATGTTATTATGAAATTGTATTTGTCAAGAATTGTTTCAAATGGTCAACTAGACAGTCTGCAACCTTTGCCAACACAGGGTTAAGTGTTGGTCTTCGGCCGAAGTAGTGTTAGTGTGGTGTGGTGCAGTGTTATTGTTGCTCTTCGGAGCTAGTGTTGCCTCTTTGAGGTTAGTGTTATTGTTCCCATGGGAAATCACCCACCGAGTGTTTAGCAGCTTTTGTCTATGTTTGACTAATATTTTTTTTATATTGGATTACTGTTTAATTGCTACTGTTCTTTCAGGTGGAAAATTGTTTATTTTCATAATAAAGTGTTTCTTCCTACTTTGGTGCATATTGGCATATTAATGTGGTTATTATTGTATTAATGTTTACAGCGTTATAGTGATATATTTTATTTTAACAGCTTTATGGAATAAATTATATTACAGTTTAAACTAATTGTAATTGTATTGTGAGGACTATATTTTGTCAAAAATATTATCGTTATGTTTTGGAAGACATCCTCATGTTGTAGTCTCTTATTGAGCCTTTAGCTCACCCCTTTTTCCATCCTTTCAGATTAGAGGCTTGGAGTGTATTTTGGTGGTAGATCAGTGAAGCCTTAGATTGATGACTGCGTTTGGAGCTTGGATAGTTGCTGAGTTGTTTTAGTAAAATTGTTTCAGGGCTATGAGATTATTTTTTTTTGGAACTATTTTGAGATGTTATTTGGGGATTTTACATACAAGAATATTATTGTTGTTTTGTTTTTTTTTTTATGGATATTTAAGGAAATCCGTTGATGAAATAAGAAGTTTATTTGAGGTTTTAATTACGCTCTGTTCCATTATATTAGTGCTGATTATTTCTAAGACAGGTTATGCATCTAAATCCTTCTTAAGGGTTTGGGTTGTTACAGTTATGGTATCAGAGCATAGGTTTATGATTCTGTAGACTTATAGGTTTGATCTTAAGACTATTTTGGAACAAGAGTGTGATTACAAGGAATTTTAGTGTTAGAATTATTCGACCTTTCATAGTGATTTTATATTTTTATTTTGTTTTGTTTTGTTTATTATTCTAGAGTGTGTAGGAATGATTGTTGTACTATCTATGTGTTTGGTTTTAACCCTCTGAAATATTTGAAATATTTACTTATGATATCTTATTGTATTGCTTAGAGATATGGCTCCACCAAGGAGGAACCTAGGGGACAGTCAACCGAATGCTGGGGGACCTACTAATCTCCAGGCTATTATTGAAGCCATTGGGGGCTTAACCAATATAGTGCAACATCAAGTGGGAGCCACCAATCCGACTAGTGCCTTGGAGAAGTTTAGGAAGCTTGATCCTCCTGCTTTCAAGGGTACAAAGGATCCAATTGAGGCTGACAACTGGCTTAAGGAGATAGAAAGGCTCTTTAGAGCAATGGAAGTTAGTGATGAGCAACGAGTTATCCTTGCTGTTTTTGTACTGAAAGGTGATGCATTGGAATGGTGGGAGTCCACGGAGAGGACACAGGGAAGAGAAGTTATGACTTGGCAGCATTTTGTTGAGCTCTTTCGTAAGAGGTATTTTCCTGATAGTTTGATGGTGCAGAAGGAAGCTGAGTTCATTCGCATAGCACAAGGTACTCAATCAGTGTATGAGTATGAGCGGAAATTTGCTGAATTATCCCGCTTTGCTCCACACATGGTGGACACGGAAGCAAGGAAGGCCAGGCATTTTGAAAGAGGTTTAAGGGAGGAAATTCAGGGACCGGTTTCCATGTTCAAATTGGAAACATACGCAGAAGTAGTGGATCGAGCTCTCATAGCAGAGAGAAATTGCAATCGTTCCTCAAGGGCCAATGATCAAGAGAGGAAGCCAACCCAGAGTCACTTTCTTAAGGGGAAGTCTAGTGGAAGCTCATTCAAGAAGCAAGGGGTGCCTAATTCAAATAAGAAGGCATACAAAACTTGTCCAAGATGTGGAAAGGCTCATGGTGGAACATGCTATTTGGAGTCAAGGGCGTGTTTTAAATGTGGCAAGACTGGACACTTCATCAAGGATTGTCCAGATATGCGAGCTGAACAAACTACCAATCCAAATGGGAGCCAACAGAGACCTAAGGTTCAGGGTCGAGTTTTTGCTTTAACTAAACAGGACGCCGAGGCCTCCCCATCAGTGGTTTCAGGTACACTTCTTGTTTCCAGTCAGCATGCACAAGTGTTATTTGATTCTGGTTCAACTCATTCTTTCATCTCACGTAGACTTGCACAAAGGCTAAACATGGAACCTGAGAGTTTAAATTATGTATTGTGTGTTGCTACACCTTCTGGACAACAAATGATTTCCCATGAAGTGTACAAGTCTTGTAATGTTTTAGTCTCTGGGAGGGAATTAAAAGCAGATCTTATGTTGCTTGATATGTTTGAGTTTGATGTGATTCTAGGGATGGATTGGTTATCTACTTTTCATGCTTCCATAGAGTGTTTTGGGAAGAAGGTAGTATTTAGAATTCCTGGGGAGCCAGAATTCTTCTTCGAGGGAGATCGTGTGGTGAAACCACCTGTATTGGTGTCAGTGATGCAGGCAAGGCGATTGCTAAGGAAGGGATGTGAAGGGTTCCTTGTTTGTGCTTTGAAGGGTGATAAAGTAGAGTTAAAAGTTGAAGACATCCCAGTGGTGAGAGAATTCCCAGATGTGTTCTCTGAGGACTTACCTGGACTACCCCCTGACAGAGAGGTTGAGTTCACTATTGACCTAGTACCTGGTACTGGCCCAATTTCCAAAGCACCTTATAGAATGGCCCCTACAGAGCTCAATGAGTTGAAGGAGCAATTGCAAGACTTGCTTGATAAAGGCTTTATTCGGCCTAGTGCTTCTCCTTGGGGTGCTCCGGTGTTGTTTGTTAAGAAGAAGGATGGTAGTATGCGGTTGTGCATTGACTATAGGGAGTTGAACAAGGTAACCGTCAGAAACAAATACCCTTTGCCATGAATTGATGATTTGTTTGATCAGCTTCAGGGCGCTCAAGTCTTCTCTAAAATTGACTTGAGATCTGGTTATCATCAGTTGAGAGTTAAGAAGGATGACATACCAAAGACAGCTTTTCGAACCAGGTATGGTCATTATGAGTTCTTAGTGATGCCTTTTGGTTTAACTAATGCTCCTGCTGTTTTTATGGATTTGATGAATAGGGTATTCCATGAGTACTTGGATCGGTTTGTCATTGTTTTCATTGATGACATCTTGGTTTACTCCAAAAGCCAAGAAGAGCATGAGGAACACTTGAGAATGGTGTTGCAGATTTTAAGAGACAAGAAGTTGTATGCTAAATTGAAGAAGTGTGAGTTCTGGTTGAATCAAGTGGTATTCTTAGGTCATGTGATCTCTAGAGATGGAATTACAGTGGATCCTAGTAAGATTGAAGCTGTAGTTAATTGGGCTGCCCCTACTAATGTAAGTGAGGTAAGAAGTTTTTTGGGCCTTGCAGGTTATTATAGAAGATTTGTGGAAGGATTTTCCAGTATTGCAACTCCTCTGACTCGATTAACTCGAAAACATGCAAAGTTTGAGTGGACAGAGGAATGTGAAAGAAGTTTTCAGGAGTTGAAGCAACGGTTGGTTTCTGCACCAGTATTGACTATTCCATCTGGTTCAGGTGGTTTTGTGATATATAGTGATGCATCTCATAAGGGTCTTGGTTGTGTCCTGATGCAACATGGGAAGGTGGTTGCTTATGCCTCTCGACAACTAAAGAATTATGAGCAGAATTATCCAACTCATGATTTGGAATTGGCAGCTGTGGTTTTTGCACTGAAGATTTGGAGGCATTACTTGTATGGTGAGAGATGTGAAATATACACTGACCATAAAAGTTTGAAGTACATATACACTCAGAAAGAGTTAAATTTGAGGCAAAGGAGATGGCTGGAATTAATTAAAGACTATGATTGTTCTATAAATTACCATCCTGGTAAAGCCAATGTTGTGGCTGATGCACTTAGTCGAAAGTCGTATAGCTTTTCAGCTGCTTTATTGACTACTCAGACGCATATTATTGTTGATCTTCAGAAACTTGGAGTAGACATAGTAACTGGAGACTCCCGATCCTACCTGGCAAGTTTAAGTGTACAACCCACCCTAATTGATAAGATCAAAGCTGCTCAGAGTGGTGACCCTCAATTGTTTAAGATCATGGAACAAGTACGTGGTGGCAGTAGATTTGATTTTAGTATCTCTGATGATGGTGTTTTGAGGTTTGGTAATAGGCTTTGTGTGCCTAATGATTCATTGATTAAAAGAGAGATATTGGAGGAAGCACATCGTTCGCCTTATACAATGCATCCGGGTAGTACCAAGATGTATCATGACCTTCGAGAAGTTTATTGGTGGATTAACATGAAAAGAGAAATTGCTCAATTTGTGGAACAATGCTTGATTTGCCAGCAAGTCAAAGTGGAGCATCAGAGGCCATCAGGGTTGTTACAACCTTTACCTATTCCTGAGAGGAAGTGGGAGAATATCACCATGGACTTTGTGTGTGGATTACCGAGATCACCTAAGAATCATGATGCTATTTGGGTGGTGGTGGATAGGTTGACTAAATCTGCCCACTTCATTCCAATTAGAATGAACTACTCTCTTGACAAACTGGCTGAACTTTATATAAATGAGATTGTGAGGTTGCATGGAGTGCCAGCTTCTATTGTATCTGATAGAGATTCGAGGTTCACTTCAGGGTTCTGGGATAGTTTGCAAAAAGCCTTGGGTACTAAGTTGAACTTTAGTACTGCTTGCCACCCTCAAACGGATGGACAGTCCGAGAGAACTATCCAAACTTTGGAGGACATGTTGAGAGCTTGTGTCTTGGATTTCAAGGGGAGTTGGGATGACTATCTGACTTTGGTGGAGTTCGCTTACAACAATAGCTATCATTCCAGTATTAAGATGGCACCTTATGAGGCTTTGTATGGGAGAAAGTGTAGATCCCCAGTTTGTTGGGATGAGGTTGGAGAGAGGAGAATCTTGGGTCCTGAGATTGTCCAAAGGACCAGTGAAAAGATTGATGTAATTCGAGAAAGGTTGCGTGCAGCTCAGAGTAGACAGAAAAGTTATGCTGATCCACGGAGAAGAGAAGTGGAATTTGAAGTTGGAGACATGGTTTTCATTCGAGTGTCACCTATGAAAGGAGTTATGAGGTTTGGCAAGAAGGGTAAGTTAAGCCCTAGGTACGTGGGGCCCTTTGAAGTTTTGGAGAGAGTTGGTTCTGTTGCTTACCGGCTTGCTTTACCACCGACCTTGTCAAGGTTACATAACGTTTTTCATGTATCCATGTTGAGGAGGTATGTTCCCGATCCTTCTCATATCTTGAGTTATGAGCCACTTCAAGTCAAAGAGAACTTATCCTACGAGGAGGTCCCGATTCAGATTTTAGATCGTAAAGAGCAAGTGTTACGTAATAAGACTATACATTTGGTTAAAGTATTATGGAGGAACCACTCCATAGAAGAAGCTTCATGGGAGCGTAAAGACGAAATGCAATCCAAGTATCCCCAGCTTTTTCTGCAGTGAGGTATGTTTTGAATTTTCGAGGACGAAAATTTTTTAAGAGGGGGAGAATGTAACACCCGTCTCATTTAAATTTAATTTAATTACTTCTAGAGAGTAGATTTGATAAATTGCTTAATTATTTTGGAGGAGATAATTATTTTATATTGTGATTTTTGCTATGATAATAATATTAATATTAATGGGTTTAGTGGAAAAATGTGTGGGTCTTAGAAGTTTTTTTATTTTAGTGTAGTGGGCTTCTAAATTTTCAGCCCAACTGAAATTAGCCTTATCATGGAATAGGCTTCTAAACTTTCAGCCCAAGTGCAACAGCCTTATAATGAAAGAAAGTTAGGGTTTCTCAAAAAAAAAAAAGAAAAGAAAAGGGGGCTGTGCACTTCAGGGCAGCCAGCAACTTCATTTGGTTTTTTGAGGTAAGCATCATTCTAGGAAAGCTTTCTTTTTCTTTTTGCTGGAATTTCAATGATGTTTGCTGGAATTTCAATAATATCAAGCATATATAGATTGCTGAAATTTTGTGTTGCTGGAAAATAGTGTTAACAATATATATACATATATTAAATTTCGAATCAAGGAATCAATTTTATAATATCAATTGATGGCCGAATATATATATATATATATAAATATTAAATTGAAGTTTCATCTAATAGTTCACGGGTTTGGCCGAATTGAATGAATGGGATTGATTTATACAAATTGTGGCGTAGGAAATTTGACATCTGAGAGCCTTAATATATATAAACACTTAGGGATCTTGTAATTGAACCTCCTTGTTATTCACGAAGTAACATCTCTTAGAGTAGGCGGCAATGTTTGTCTTGGCTTGTGTTGCATCTGATGACTAAGTGTTCCTATATATATATATACCTAGATTTATAAGTATATGATGGATGATTCAATTCAGCTTGGCCGAATTTGTTTTAGCTAGGATTTAATACATGGCTTGGCCGAATATATATTTATATATATACTACATCAATAGTTCATGGGTTAATTCAATTGGTTTGCCGATTACATATATATATATATATATATGTATATTAGATGTTAGCGTTAGGGTTAGTATTAAATTTGCTGGAATTTAATAATAACAATTGTATAGAATTGCACTTGTGGGCAGCGTTACAATTAAATATAAGTTATGCGTATAGTTTTTGCAGGTGGCTGATTTTGTTAGTTTAGGGGTTGACCGAATTGAAAAGGTTTGCAATTGTGGGTAGCTTTACAATTAAATATATGGGTATTTTAGATGTTAGTTTAGGGAATTGTTTTATCAAGAGGACTGTGTGATTATTAAGAACCTGCCCTTATTGAATTGTTTAATTATCATTTAGGTTCTAGTTGACGTTGTTTCGAGCAATTGAAGTGAAGCTTGGTTTAGCCACTAGAGGTAAGTAGACTTCAGCACATGACGTCTTTCAGGACATATATATTTATATATATATACACGTGGTAAAAATATATATATTTATCTATATATGTATATAATTGCAAAGATGAAGTTCCAAAAACTTATACTATTGTTAGTGCTTTGCACATACTCGAATTTTATTATCTATTGTATGTTATTATGAAATTGTATTTGTCAAGAATTGTTTCAAATGGTCAACTAGACAGTCTGCAACCTTTGCCAACACAGGGTTAAGTGTTGGTCTTCGGCCGAAGTAGTGTTAGTGTGGTATGGTGCAGTGTTATTGTTGCTCTTCGGAGCTAGTGTTGCCTCTTTGAGGTTAGTGTTATTGTTCCCATGGGAAATCACCCACCGAGTGTTTAGCAGCTTTTGTCTATGTTTGACTAATATTTTTTTTATATTGGATTACTGTTTAATTGCTACTGTTCTTTCAGGTGGAAAATTGTTTATTTTCATAATAAAGTGTTTCTTCCTACTTTGGTGCATATTGGCATATTAATGTGGTTATTATTGTATTAATGTTTACAGCGTTATAGTGATATATTTTATTTTAACAGCTTTATGGAATAAATTATATTACAGTTTAAACTAATTGTAATTGTATTGTGAGGACTATATTTTGTCAAAAATATTATCGTTATGTTTTGGAAGACATCCTCATGTTGTAGTCTCTTATTGAGCCTTTAGCTCACCCCTTTTTCCATCCTTTCAGATTAGAGGCTTGGAGTGTATTTTGGTGGTAGATCAGTGAAGCCTTAGATTGATGACTGCGTTTGGAGCTTGGATAGTTGCTGAGTTGTTTTAGTAAAATTGTTTCAGGGCTATGAGATTATTTTTTTTTGGAACTATTTTGAGATGTTATTTGGGGATTTTACATACAAGAATATTATTGTTGTTTTGTTTTTTTTTTTATGGATATTTAAGGAAATCCGTTGATGAAATAAGAAGTTTATTTGAGGTTTTAATTACGCTCTGTTCCATTATATTAGTGCTGATTATTTCTAAGACAGGTTATGCATCTAAATCCTTCTTAAGGGTTTGGGTTGTTACACATGAGACTTCCCACTACAGAAGCATAAAGAACTTGTCTCATCATACTTTCTTCCTCTTGAGTCTTAGGCCTTTGGTCATCAGACAGAGGCACTTCATTTCTAAGAGGAAGTAATCCTTTCTTGGAGTTTTGCATGCTAAACTGTTCTAGAACCTTATCTATATATCCGGCTTATGATAAGCCTAACATCTTATTCTTGTGATCTCGGCAAAGCTTGATCCCTAGAATAAAGTTAGCCTCACCCAAGTCCTTCATATGAAATTGACTTGACAACCAAACCTTTACCGATGACATTACCGCTACATCATTTCCAATGAGTAGAATATTATCAACATAAAGCACAAGGAACATTACCACTTTGTCTTAATGTCTTTTGTACATACATGGTTCATCAAGATTTTGTTCAAAACCAAATGACTTGATTGCTTGATCAAATCTGATATTCCATGACTTAGATGCTTGCTTAAGTCCATGAATGGACCTTTTCAACTTGCATACCATATGGTTTTGGTTCTTTACTATGAGACCTTCCGGTTGCAACATATAGATTTCCTCTTCAAGATTGCCATTGAGAAATGCAGTCTTGACATCTATTTGCCAATTCTCATAACCATAATGAGCAGCAATAGATAAGAGAATTCTGATAGATTTAAGCATTGCTACTGGTGAAAAGGTTTTTTCATAATTTATACCTTCTTTTTTAGTATACCGTTTCGCCACTAGCCTTGCTTTAAAGGTTTCAACCTTTCCATCTATCCCTTTCTTCCTCTTGTAAACCCTTTGCAACCAACATATTTAATGCCGTTAAGCGCCTTTACAAGATCCCAAATTTGATTGGAATCATGGAATCTAACTCAGATTTCATAGTTTTGATTCAATGATGTGCATCTATATCATTCATTGCCTCTTCATAAGTGTAGGGATCCGATTCAGCCTCTTCTGAGATAGTTTCATAAGTTTCTCCCAAACCTATGAATCTTATAGGAGGCCGAACAATTCTCCCACTACGACGAGACACCTGTGTACTGGACATCTCATGAGTAATATCTTGTGGTGTATCTAATACAGCCACATCATCCCTAGTTCCATCCATTGGTTGTTTAATTACAGGTTCATCTAATTCAGTCAATACAACTTTACTTCTAGGATTAAAATTATTCACATAATCATCTTCTAAAAATTTGACATGAGTGCTAACAAACACTTTGTTGTCCTTATGATTATAGAATAAATAACCCTTGGTTTCCTTTGAATACCCCAAAAACATGCATACTTCCATTTTAGCTTCTAACTTATCAGACTTCCCTTTCAACACATGTGCTGGACATCCCCAAATGTGGAGATATTTCATTCTAGGCTTATGCCCACTCCATTATTCCTTAGGTGTGTTGGGAACAGATTTTGATGGAACTAAATTCAAAATATGCATTGCAGTTTTTAGTGCATATCCCTAAAAGGAAATTGGTAAAGTTGAAGAACTCATCATGGATCTAACCATTTCCAAAAGAGTCCTATTCCTTCTTTTTGCTACATCATTTTGTTGGGGAGTTCTAGGTGCAGTCAATTGGGATACAATCCCATTTTGAGTTAAGTAATCCTTGAAATCCCCAAGAAGGTATTCGCCACCTCAATCAGATTGAATGGCCTTTATGTGTTTACCCAATTGATTCTCAACTTCAGCCCTAAACTCTTTGAATTTTTCAAAGGTTTCGGACTTCCGTCTCATTAGGTACACATTACTATATCTTGAGTAATCATCGGTGAAAGTGATGAAATACTCATAACCTCCTTTTGCTTGGGTTGACATAGGACCACATACATTCGTATGAACTAATTCAAGCAACTCTTGGGCTCTTCTACTTTTTGCATTAAAAGGTCGTTTGGTCATTTTGCCTTCTAAACAAGATTCACAAATTGGAAATTCATCAAAGTCCAATGGCTCTAGGAGTCCATCTTTGATCAGTTTTTGAATTCTGTTTGGATTAATATGGCCCAAACGCAAGTACCAAAGATATGCATCATTAGTAGAAGGAAACTTTCTCTTTAATGATTTTACATGAGAGTTATTATCTAATTCAGAATTATATAATTCATGCTTATCAGGAGTTAAAATATAAAGATCATCAACAATATTGCCAGAACAGATAAACACTTTACCCTTCTTTATTACAACATTGTCTTTAAGGATAACACAATATCTATGTTTACCCAAATAAGTTGCAGAAATTAAATTCCTACGAACATTAGGTACATACAGACAATCATCTAATATTAAAACCCTTGACTCAAAACATAAATTAAAAATACCAACAGCTATAACTGGAATCTTGCTCCCATAAGCCAAAGTAAGAAACAATTCTCCTTCATTAAGCCTTCTGGTCTCCTGGAACCCCTGCAAAGAATTGTAGATATGATTAGTACAATCTGAATCCACACACTAGGAATCCGTGGGATTTTGTACTAAACATATTTCAAAAAGGAATGAACTATTCATACCCTTATTATTGGCAGCCTTGAATTATAGACAATTTCTCTTCCAATGTCCTTTCTCACCACAATGGAAACATTTTCCTTTCAGCTTCTTTCCTTTGTTGGCAACCCCTAAGGTAATTTGTTTACCCTCTTGCTTGGTGAAGTCTTTCTTTTTCTTCTTCTTCTTACCCTTGCTTTAGACTTAGGTTGAGAAGTAGAAGCTTCACCCACATTGGATTCAACACTAGAAGTACCAAGGATGCCTTCCGCCACTACCAACTCATTCATCAATTTAGACAAAGAATAAATCTTTTTGTTCATATTATAATTGAATCTGAGTTCCTTGAATGATTCCGGTAGTGACTGGAGTATCATATCCACTTGGGATTCTCCATCAATGTCGGCACCTAAAACCTCCAATGTATTCATATTGGAGATCATTGTAAGACAACGTTCCTTCACTGAACTACCTTCAGCCATTTTGGTATTATAAATTTGCCTCATGGTTTCTTGCCTTGCAGAATGGCCTTGCTCACTAAACATCTCCTTCAGACTTAGCATAATGTCAGAAGCTAGTTCTACATCCTGCATTTGATGCTGTAGAATATTTGAGATGGATGCTAGGATATAGCACTTGACCATTTCATTAGATTTCTGCCAACGATCATATCGCTGTTTTTCCTCAAAAGAACCATCTAATGAAGGAAAGCTACGACATGGTTGAGTAAGCACATATTTATGCTCTTCAGCTGTAAGAATTATGTCCAAATTTCTTTTCCAGTCAACATAATTGGATCCAGTCAGTTTGTTTTGATTAAGAATGGCAATAAGTGGGCTAAATGATGCCATGTTCAAATATGAAAATAATAAACATGAATATAATAAGTAAACTAGACATTATCAATTTAACATATAAGCATATAATATGGAACCTTAATAAAACCATAAAATAATATATGCAACGACAACCCAATCCCTGTTTATAATTCCTTGGTAGCAAGTTTATTATAAACACATTAATTGATTGAGAAATATTCTCATTATTAGTGCCATCATGATAACTCTTATCAAACACTAATAATATGCCATATTACCTTTAGCCTCTAAGTAATAATGACATAGCTCCTTTGGGAGGTTAACATTATACTTAGTCTAGTGTACACCATTATGTAGAATCATGTGTAGTCACATTTCATCTCCCTTTCTAGTGTTTAAACTTGTAGTACCATAGAACAAAACACCTTCCTTTGGGATCGTGAGGCATATATACCAAGATAAGGTGCTTGTCCATACTACTTTATACGGGTAAGTTCAATCTTGTAGTACTATGAAGTAAAAACCCTCCTTTAGGATCGCGAGGCGTATACGCCAAGATGAGGTGCTTACCCCACACTACTATGAACCGATAATGGAGGCCGTGAGATCCAACCCTTGTATTTCTCTCCCACTAGATGTTTTAAATTAAAAGTTTTTATTAAGAAATCATTTGTAAACTAATCACACACAGCCTTACACTTTATACATTTGAAAACAGTTAGAAAAAGTGAAAAATTCCTTTCAGTGGTTTTTTCGAGGGAAGAGCTTAGTCGCGAGCTTCTCGCGAAAATGGGTTAAGGCAAAAAAGTGAAAACCCAAAAATTAAGATAGAAACTTTCACGACTGCCTCACGACTATTTTGTGAGTAAGGCTTACCTGCAAAAACTTCTGTGCTTCAGAGGCATTTTTCGCCTGTAACTTCGCGAGAAGTTAACCCGCAAAAAACCCATGTTTTCAGTTTTTAAAGGAAAGATCTGAACAGTTTTCAACCGTTTTCCATGAACAAACAAACACCATATGAACATGATAGATAAAATTTGATATCAAAACTAAATTTCATTGATGTTAGAGCCTTAAAGATCAATTTAACATACTGAAATTCAAATTTAAACAACATCATAACATTTTGAAAGTTCAAATAGCGTATAAAACACTATGAACGTTTAGACCCCCAAATTACAAGTTACCAATTCTAGCTTTATATCAAACGTTGTACGTGCGAAAAATGAACAAAAGCTTAAAACAGAATTGATAAACAATCTAAGCCAAATAAAATTACATCCATAATAGAAATTAAATGACAAAGATTAAGGAAAGAGAGATGCAAACACAAGGACAACACAACGATGTGTTATCGAAGAGGAAATTGAAGCCCTCAGCGTAAAACCTCTTCGCTGCCTTCCAAGCGGTCAAATAATCCACTAAAGAACGTAGTTGGGATACAAGGACAGCAATAGACCCTCCAAGCCTAATCTACCCAGTGTACCTAAGCCTTCCAAACTTCTTGCTCTAACGAGGTTACGTCGAACCTTTGTCTTCTTTAGCTTACCGGATTCCGCTACTAGTCCATAGCATCTACCAATATGAAATTGGTTCCTTCTTAACTGCTTCCCAAAGCACCAAATAACCTTCTTACAGATATGGGTAAGGTGAGAAAAGGTTTTGAATAATGAACCTCTCTAGGATCTAACAATGGAGAGGGTGAGAGTAGAGGAATTTGAAGAGTCACAAGGTAAAGATTGTGGATAAGTCAATCTTGTTTTTCTCTAGGGTTTCTCTCTCAAAATTCTCTCTGGAAGCTCTCTACATTTCGTGGGTATAAAGGGTATTTATACTGGGGTGAGAAAGGAATACGAAGAGCCAGTTTTTCCAAAACAGAGCTGGCTGGCGGCTTGACCTCGAGGCTTGACTGAGTTGCGAGTTTAAGCTGCGAACTAACTGAATGGCCAGACTAGAATTTTTGTCTTGTAGTGAGACAGCTGGCACGATGGTTCAGCGTCTGGCGGCTTGCCAGTCGCAAGCTACCTGCGAGATCCAGTCGCGAGTTCTTCTCTGCACCCTTCACTCGTGTGTAACATCTGGCGGCTTGCCAAACACGTGACACCAGTGAGATCCAGTCGCGAGTCCTTGTTCTTGCTGCACAGACTTGAGCATTTCTTCACATTCTCTCACACACAACCCCTACATGATTCCCACCTAAATAGAGGGTTTCTAAGTACTGAAATACAAGCAAATTGGCACGGAATAAAGCCAACAAAATGGTTGATAAAATTCAACCTTACAACATCAATATTAGTTTTTATCAAACCATAGTTTCAACAACCATACAGAAAATTAAATACATACATAATCTTCTAACATCATGAAACCATTATCTCTAATTTCAAAACTCACAAAACATATTATACAAATTCGAAATTGAAGACCGCTCTGATACCAATTGTTGGAAAACTACATGTTTATATTTCATACAAAACATACGCAGCAGAAAATTAACGGATCTATTTCATTTGCAATTGATAACATGCACTATGTAAATTTCAGAATATAGAATCAAGAGAGTGTACCTTGGTGTAGTGAATTTCAAAACTCAGATCAGAAGTTCTTGGGAACACTTTTAATCTTCACTCTAATTCCACTAACGCCCAAGAAGTGTGGTGTCTCAGTCAGTTATATGTGTTTGTTCAAGAGAGAATGTGAGAGTGTTCAACACTCACACACACACCATTTCACGTTCTTTTAAAATTTTGTATGTTTCTCTCCTTATAACTGATTATCTAATTGGGTTAGCCTTTTGGGCCTTTCCAATTAGGCTCTAGTATGTGGCTTGGAGTGGGACCAAAAGGGACCAATAAAACACTAGCTCCAATGGGCCTTGAGCTTTTTTGTCAACTCTTGACAAGTCCAAAGTTACCATTAATTATATTTAATACCACAATATAAATATAATTGCACTCTAGGTCTTATTAATAAATTATATCCCAAGACTTTATTATACATGCAACCCCTTCATAAAATATTTGTAGTAATACAAAGTCATAAAATATTCGTAGTAATACAAAGTCATAAATGTAGATTGCTATTTTGTGAATTACTACATCTTAATCCTTGAGTACCCGGTTTAATCCTTTAAAGTTATTCATCATATATTTATGAAATCCAATTTCATAATATATACTTTGGTAATTTCGTACCAAAGTGGTTAGGCCACACTCTCTGAATAACTGAACCCATTAAACTTATCTCAAGGGAATATTTTGTATCACCGTTAAGAGACTATGAATTCCATCTTAAGAATATATGTTCCATCAACACTAAATGTGGCTGCCCAACATATTGAGGTTTTGACCGTTACTTTATATCTTACTCCCGATATATCAAAGCAATCTACACTTCATGATCAAGTTCATTATTCTTTCAGGATTAAGAGTTCATGCAAATAGAAGTTGTGAGATTTATTACTCATTTGACAATCGTTAGGAGAATAATAAATCTCATAGCGGTCCAGTTCAATATGTCTTAACTCTTAAAACATATCAACACATCAACTAGAAGTCTCCACTTCCATGATCAAGACAAATCATCTTAGTTGATATGTTATAGTCTTTGCAGATGAAATGCCCAATTTCATCACCGACTACGAACTAAAATTCTAAGTTTACAAAGAACTTGTGACTTATATCTTCTGTAACTAAATCACATAAATCACATACTATACATCTCATGGACTATATGATAATGTCCAAATATTCATGTTACCATTATTTTAGATAATAATAAAACAGCTTTATTAATCATAATATTAAGTCATACATAATGTCATACATAATATCATACATAGCATAATACAATAGGATTTAAGGGCACTAATCCTAACAACATATGGGTTCGGAGTTAAGGTACGGTCTTGGGAAGGTGTTAGGCACCCAAAAATACCCAACCCTAAGGTTAGCTTCCTCACATTGTGTCTTATGTCTTAACCCTATTAAAGGCACATTGAATATTGCATCTATACTGACACATACATTAGCATACATCCAAGCACACAACATGGCATCAACCATCCCTAACCATACATCTATCATGCTTGTCATCCATCACAAACCCTAGCATACATCTAATCATGCAAATCATCACATCATAAACCCTAACATTCATCTGGCATGGCATCTTCTAACATTCATCTAGCATACATGTCAAACCAATCTAGTATCCATCTAGCATGGTATGGCATAAACCCTAGCATGTTACTATCATCATATCTCATCCAAGGCAAAATCATGTATCATTGAATCAAGGCAGGAATATAGGTAGCAAATGAATCATGTCATCATTTAAAGCATTGCATATAGACTTACATACACATATTCATCAAAGAAGGGTAAAGCTTGTAAAACAAACACATGCATGTACATATGAATGCATGACTTACTTCACTTACCTTGCAGCAACTTAGCACCTATGGCATCAAGTTTGAACATGTGAATGCGTGTTCATGGCATTGAAATAAGATAAACCCTAATTCTAACATGTGAAAAGCAAACAAACAATTAAACATGTGAAATAGAAGCTTGAAACCATAAACATAAAAGGGGTCTAATATAGAGGCATCTTTAAGCAAGGAAACAAGAAACAGAATCAAATAAACTAGGGTTAGGGTTTCAGGGCAGGATCCTGCTCACACATGAATTAGCTTGCATACGCATAATCTAGCTTGCGCACGCAGCCAAGATTATACGAACGTGGGTAGCCTAGAAACCCTAGCAACATAGCAAATAGAGTAGAACTTTAAAATACTAAATTTAAAATCCTAACATGCTTTAAAACATACAACTACGTAAACCTAAACTAAAAAAACATATTAAAGCATATTACAACAAAGAAACAAAAACAAACAGAAAGATTTAAGTACAAAAAAGAAAAGAAAGGAAAAAGAAAGTTTAGACTAATACCTCAAATTAAAAGCTCTTCAAGCTTGATTTTTTACTGTTCCCCTAAATCAAATCTATTCATAATTAAAAACAATAGTGATTAGTAATCTTAAACTCGAAGATTAAGGCCAGAAAATTTCCTAATCAAAAGAAAATTGACTTAAGGATATTTTGTGAAAAACTCCCTCTTTGATTCACTATTTCTAGTGAATCTTAGTGTTTTTCTATAGGATTTCTGTGTGTTTTGAAAAGGTACCGTATATGTCTTTTTATATTAAGAAAATAGGGGTATGGAATGACTCCTAGACGATGTGGGATTCGTTCCAAACCTTAACATTAATGCAGAAAACTTGCCTTGTTTAGTTTCTGGAATCTGCCGTGCGTGTGCAAGATCGTGCCTGTATGCACATGATCATGGCTGCTCGCGCAAGCTAATTCTTGCGTGTGCATACCGAGAGTTTTCTTGGCTTTACTTTTCCAAAAATAGATTTATTTGCTCATTAAAAGTTATATTTTTCATTTTAATATCTCTTAAGTTAATTTAACATCTGATTGGGCCCTAAACCAACCTTAGGTCTTAGAATTTCAATATCAATGGGGAGCAGGGGCTTGAGTCGTAAGGGGTACAAAATGCGGTGTCTACACCTGATCCTTCTGCCAAGGAGGTACATAGGCAACCATATATTGGTCCAGTCACAACTTACCCAAACCTACCATTCACCAATCAAGCATTTGAGAAAATAAAAAAATTTTGCAAAGTTAAACCATTTCATTCCAACAACACAAACACAAACCCTAAACATAAACATAAACCCTAAACACAAACCCAAACCTTAAACAAGATCATGAAACTGAAAGTCCTAAATAATTCCTAAAGCTAAATGTTTTAAACTAACTTCCTAAATAAACATGTTCAAAGTCAAAATGAAAGAATCAGGTCTTTTTGAGCTTCTTTTACTTTGACTGGTCACTTGTTCCATTAGTAGCAACCAACCCGTCATCTCTATCTATTTTCTTAAATTCTTAGTCGCCATCCTCTATCTTGTCTTTGCCGTCCCTAAGAAATTTTTCTCGCATTGAAACAATGTTAGTTTTCCTATCCACAATCCTGTCCACTAGCTAGTTAGAGTACTCCACGGTCATCTTGTGAAAGTGAACCTTAACAAAGGTTTGATCCATTTGGCCAGCCATGTCCAAGCCTAATAGAATGTTCCTTACAAAGGTAGGAGTGGTGTCTACAGGAATAAAAAGGTTTTCTTCCTCTACCACTAGGCATCCCTTGCTCATACTGGAATTGTCTTAAGAGTCTATCAGCCTTGTAGAAAGTAGCCCTTCTCCAGCCAACCAAAAAGATATGATCTAATCTAGAAGATCGCAACAGAGGAGGCAGACACTTCCACCAATAACAGTTCCAACAAATTAAAAGGCTAGATTTCTTTTCTAAAAATTTAATCCAATCTTTTTCAGTCTGACACTTGGTCTTGATGACAGCCCTGCTGGGGAAATTATTAGGACCATAATTGGAAACAATAGGTGTGGCTATCATGTCCAGTCTTTCCATCAACCATATTTGCAAAGTTAGGGGACTCTTAAGAAATTGATGTGGTTCTCCACCAAGGAATACAAAGTCTAACCCTAAAAGAGTCTTTGCCAAGATCAGAGAAGCAAGATTATCACCATCTTTAATTTGACCTACAATTCCTATAGCTTAGGCATCCATGAAACCGGGTCTTTTAGAGCAAAGCAAGAACTCTCCTATAAAGCAAAGAGCCAAAGCAAAGTTTTTTTGCATGTTATCAGATATACCACGAGTACGTCGATGAATAAGCCTTGTAACAATTGCGTGAAGATTCACCATGTGGCCTTCGATCATGCTACTGGTAATTAAAACAAAAAGACCTAGTGCATCAGATAAAATTTCCTTGTATTTGAGATCACAAGAAACTGCTACAGACTTTTTGCCAAACTCACCTAGGATGGTAGAAAATTCTTCAATAGTAGGACAGAGTTCAGTAGTGCCAAACCAAAAGACGTGATCTTCGGTGTCCCAGAACTTTACAATGGCACAAAGAAATTCCCAATTGATCTTGATGTTCCTTAAAGATTTGATCCCTTCTACTTTGAAACCAGAGAAATTGGTCTTGGTAGCAAAATCAAAGCTACGAACCCATTTATTGATATCATGCGCAATTGAATGAGAAAGATTTTGATTGTTGGCCATGGATGATTCTTGTGTATGATAGCTTTCACTTAATTGTTTTTGAGGCAGTGTTTATTTTTAGATTTGATGCGATAGGTTTTTTTTTTTTTTTTTTAAATCTCCAATCATGTTTAAATAAGTTAAGAGAGTTTGAAATTAACTAGGAAAGTGTTTCACAGTAAAAAATGGATAAAAATTCTTTTTGGAAAAGCCCAAAAATGCGTCAAAAACACAAAAATTAGACTAGAATTAGGTGTGCCAATCAGCACCCTAGAAGTGTCAAATGGCACTTCTAGAGTGCCAATTGGCACTCAGTCCCAGCATGCATAGTTTTGATCCGTTTTGCGTTGTTGGCACATTTTTGGTCTATTTTGGCTCCATTTTCACTCTAATAATGGCCATCACACAATGAAACTTCTCAAAAATCACATTGATTGTCAGATTAGGGGCATTCGGCCACGCTTCATTCATTTTTCAAAAAAAAAAAAAATCATCACCAACATGCACAATTTTTACTCATTTTGTGTTGTTGATATATTTTAGGTCTATTTTGGCTCCATTTTCACTCTAATAAAGGCCATCGTGCAATGAAACTTCTCAAAAATCACATTGATTGTCAGACTAGGGGCATTCGGCCACGCCTCATTCATTTTTCAAAAAAAAAAAAATCACCATCATCATTTGTTTCTTTTTTTTTTAAAAATCAATCAAATCAAGATTTTTCAAAATCATGCATCTATTTCCCAAACTAGGGGCGTTCAGCCATGCCTCATCCCCTTTTCTAAAAAAATCAATCATCACTTTTCCTAGAAGAACCCCTTTGTTTAGTAAAAAAATCACCAAGCATAAATTTCCAAACTAGGGGCATTCAGCTATGCCTCATTTAGGTGAGAATGCTCATGTCAAGATTGGTCTAATAAATTCAAATTGTTGCACTACAAAGCTTCATCAGGTGAAATCTAAACTTGTTTCATCTAAATCCTTGCAAGACCAAAGTCATCAAAGATTAAAGAGCTAATGTTGAGAATTAGTACAAGTTATTTGACTAATGGATATCTTTTTTTTTTTTCTAGGAAAATAAATATATAGTCATGCATCATCTGGATTTTGAGTCCACCGGTAGGAAGATCTTCTAGGTCACCTATAGAAGAACCCCCCTCTACATCCCCTTGTTGCTCTTGGTCAATATAAGGTTGAGGTTCTTGTTGCCTATCCTGAAATTCGAGATTCCTGATTCTTTCTTCCAAAGCGTGTGTTAGCATCAGCATTTGCCATTTGATTGTTCAAAAAAATCATTGAAGACAAGTGTTAAGTCCATTGCTAAGAATCTCAAGCAAAAGTTCGTAGGGGAGGATCATCTCTTACCCAGTTCACTTCATTGAGAACATATTGAGAGGATTACGTACGTGCAACCTGCTGTAAGCCTCCAATCATCCTCATACTTTCCTCCACAAGGTTGACACCAATCTGGAACATAAGACCCCGAATTCAGAAACAACTAAACATATAGAGTATGAGACAAATGACCAAAGAGTTTAGAAATATACCGGGCCGTTCTAAGGAACATTCAGAGTATATTCCGGCTGGTCTAAATCCATGAAACTATAAAACCCATCACGATTCACTATCTTAATTGCCATGCTAGAAAATTGGGATATGTTTCTATTGGGAAAAATACATGTTTGCAACACATACAAAACATACACAGTAGAAATTAACGGATCTACTTCATTCGCAATTGATAACATGTACTATGTAAGTTTCAGAATTTAAGAACAAGAAAGCGTATCTTGTTGCGGTGAAATTCAAAACTCAAAGATCAGAAGCACTTGGGAAAACTTTTAATTTTCACTCCAATTCCACTTAATGCCTAAGAAGTGTGGTCTCTCAATCAGTTTCCAAGGAGAGAATAAGAGAGTGTCCAACACTCACATACAAACCATTTCATGTTCTCATGTATGACTTAATGAAAGACCCTTATGAAATTCTGTATGTTCCTCTCCTTATATATAACCGATTATCTAATCGGGATAGCTTTTTGGGCCTTTCCAATTAGGCTCTAGTGTGTGGCTTGGAGTGGGACCAAAAGGGAACAAATAAGACTCTAGCTCCAATGGGCCTTGGACTTTTCTGTCTACTCTTGACAAGTCCAAATTTACCATTAATTATATTCAATACCACTATATAAATATAATTGCACTCTAGGCCTTATTAATAAATTATATCCCAAGACTTATTATACATGCAACTCCTTCATTAAAATATTCATAGTAATACAAAGTCATGAATATAGACTACCACTTTGAAGATTACCACATCTTAATTCTTGAGTACCTAGTTTAATCTTTTACGTTTTTCATCATATATTTATGAAATCCAATTCCATAAATATATGCTGTAGTAACTCCTTACTAAAGTGGTTGGGCCTAACACTCTGAATAACCAATCTCATTAAACTTATCTCAAGGGAATATTTTATATCTCCGTTAAGAGATTATGAATTCTGTTAGGATATGTGCCCTTAAATCCTATTGTATGATGTTATGTATGATATTATGTATGACATTATGTGAGAAATGATGTATGACTTAATATTGTGTTTAATAAAGTTGTTTTATTCTTATCTAAAATAATGGTAACATGAATATTTGGACATTATCAGACAGTCCATGAGATGCATAGTATGTGATTTATGTGATTTAGTCACAGAAGATATAGATCACAAGTTCTTTGTAAACTCAGAATTTTGGTTCGTAGTCGGTGATGAAATTGGGCATTTCATCTGCGAAGACTATAACATATTAACTACGATGATTTGTCTTGATCATGGAAGTGGTGACTTCTAGTTAATATGTTGATATGTTTTAAGAGTTAAGACATATTGAATGGACCGCTGTGAGATTTATTATTCTCCTAACGACTATCAATTGAATAATAAATCTCACGACTTGTATTCACATGAACTCTTAATCCTGAGAGAATAATGAACCTGATCATGAAATGTAGGTTACTTTGATATATCAGGAATGAGATCTAAAGTAACGGTCAAAACCTCAGTATGTTGGGCAGCCACATTTAGTATTGATGGAACATATATTCTCAAGATGGAATTCATAGTCTCTTAACGGAGATATAAAATATTCCCTTGAGATAAGTTTAATGAGTACAGTTATTCAGAGAGTTAGGCCTAACCACTTTAGTAAGACTAAAGTATATATTTATGAAATTGGATTTTATAAATATATGGTGAATAACTTAAAAGGATTAAACCAGGTACTCAAGGATTAAGATGTAGTAATTTACAAAGTGGCAGTCTATATTCATGATTTTGTATTACTGCGAATATTTTATGAAGGGGTTGCATGTATAATAAAGTCTTGGGATATAATTTATTAATGAGGCCTAGAGTGCAATTATATTTATATAGTGGTATTAAATATAATTAATGGTAACTTTGGACTTGTCAAGAGTTGACAGAAAAGCCCAAGGCCCATTGGAGCTAGTGTCTTATTTGTTCCCTTTTGGTCCCACTCCAAGCCACACACTAAAGCCCAATTGGGAAGGCCCAAAAGGCTAGCCCAATTAGATAATCAGTTATGTGGAGAGAAACATACATAATTTTATATTGAATGAAATGGTTTGTATGTGTAATGGTAATGACAATAAGGAAGAGAGACACTCTTTCATATTCTCTCTAGAAACATAGAACTGATTGAGAGACCACATATCTTGGGCATCAAGTGGAATTGGAGTGAAGATTGAAAGTATTCCCGAGTACTTCTTCATTCGGTTTTGAAGTTCACCGCATCAAGGTACATTCTCTTGTTCTTATGTTCTGAAACTTACATAGTGCATGTTATCAATTGCGAATGAAGTAGATCCGTTTATTTTCCGCTGCGTATGTTTTGTATGCGATGCAAACATGATGATTTCCCAACAAATTCCATCTTGAGAATATATGTTCCATCAACACTAAATGCGGCTGCCCAACATACTGAGGTTTTGATCGTGACTTATAGATCTCACTCCTGATATATCAAATCAACCTACATCTCATGATTAGGTCTATTATTCTCTCAGGATTTAGAGTTGATGTAAATAGAAGTCGTGAGATTTATTATTCATTTGACAGTTGTTAGGAGAATAATAAATCTCACAGCAGTCCAGTTCAATATGTTTTAACTCTTAAAACATATCAACATATCAACTAGAAGTCTCCACTTCCATGATCAAGACAAATCATCTTAGTTGATATGTTATAGTCTTCGTAGATGAAATGCCCAATTTCATCACCGACTACGAATTAAAATTCTGAGTTTACAAAGAACTTGTGATTTATATTTTCTATGACTTTTCACATAAATCACATATGATGCATCTCATGGACTAAGATATGTTAGGATATGTGTCCTTAAATCCTATTGTATGATGCTATGTATGATATTATGTATGACATTATGTGAGAAATGATGTATGACTTAATATTATGTTTAATAAAGTTGTTTTATTCTTATCTAAAGTAATGGTAACATGAATATTCGGACATTATCAAATAGTCCATGAGATGCATAGTATGTGATTTATGTGAAAAGTCACAGAAGATATAAATCACAAGTTCTTTGTAAACTCAGAATTTTGGTTCGTAGTCGGTGATGAAATTGGGCATTTCATCTGCAAAGATTATAACATATTAACTACGATGATTTGTCAAATCATAGAAGTGGTGACTTCTAGTTAATATGTTGATATTTTAAGAGTTAAGACATATTGAACAGAACCGCTGTGAGATTTATTATTCTCCTAACGACTGTCAATTGAATAATAAATCTCACGACTTGTATTCACATGAACTCTTAATCCTGAGAGAATAATGAACCTGATCATGAAGTGTAGGTTGCTTTAATATATCAGGAGTGAGATCTAAAGTAACGGTCAAAATCTCAGTATGTTGGGCAGCCACATTTAGTGTTGATGGAACATATATTCTCAAGATGGAATTAATAGTCTCTTAACGGAGATATAAAATGTTCCCTTGAGATAAGTTTAATGGGTACAGTTATTCAGAGAGTTAGGCCTAACCACTTTAGTAAGACTAAAGTATATATTTATGAAATTGGATTTCATAAATATATGGTGAATAACTCAAAAGGATTAAACCGGGTACTCAAGGATTAAGATGTAGTAATTTACAAAGTGGCAGTCTATATTCATGACTTTGTATTACTACGAATATTTTATGAAGGGGTTGCATGTATAATAAAGTCTTGGGATATAATTTATTAATGAGGCCTAGAGTGCAATTATATTTATATAGTGGTATTAAATATAATTAATGGTAACTTTGGACTTGTCAAGAGTTGACAGAAAAGCCCAAGGCCCATTGGAGCTAGTGTCTTATTTGTTCCCTTTTGGTCCCACTCCAAGCCACACACTAAAGCCTAATTGGGAAGGCCCAAAAGGCTAGCCCAATTAGATAATCAGTTATGTGGAGAGAAACATACAGAATTTTATATAGAATAAAATGGTTTGTATGTTTAATAAGAGTAATCATATATGACATAAGGAAGAGAGACACTCTTTCATATTCTCTCTAGAAACAAAGAACTGATTGAGAGACCACACATCTTGGGCATCAAGTGGAATTGGAGTGAAGATTGAAAGTCTTCCCGAGTACTTTTTCATTCGGTTTTGAATTTCACCGCATCAAGGTACACTCTCTTGTTCTTATATTCTGAAACCTACATAGTGCATGTTATCAATTGCGACTGAAGTAGATCCGTTTATTTTCCGCTGCGTATGTTTTGTATTCGATGCAAACATGTAGATTTCCTGACATTGGTATCAAAGCGGTCTTCATTTCGAATCTGTATAACGTGTTTTATGCGTTTTGGAATTAGAGATTATAGTTTCAAGTTTGTAGAGGATTATGCATTTAATTTTCTGCATGGTTGTTGAAACTATGATTTGATAAAAACTGATATTGATGTTATGATGTTGTTAATTATGAATTTAAGAATGTTAAATTGATCTTTAAGGTTATAGCATCAATAGATTTCAGTTTTGATATCAATCTCTGTCTATCATGTTCGTATGATTGTTGTTAATTCATGCAAAACCGTTGAAAACTGTCTTAGAGAAATTCTGGAAATTCGAGTTTCATGATTTTCGATCGATCGAAATTTACTTTCGATCGATCGAGTAAAACAGAGACTAATCCTTTTGAATTGATTAATATTCGATTGCTAGTCGATCGATCGAATTTTCTTTTCGATCGATCGAGAGACGATTGAGTATCAATCGAATCAGACAGAAGGTTTAGTTCGAATTGTTTAATTTTTTCGATCGATCGAGGGGCACATTCGATCGATCGAAAGAAAGAAAATCTGAAATTTTTCTAAGTCTTTTCAAACCTTTATCGATTCATAGTAGTGTGGGCTAAGCACCTCGTCTTGGCGTATATGCCTCTAGTGGGAGAGAGATACAAGGGTGTGTATAATTAGTTTATACATGTTTAAAAGATAAAAACCTTTAATGTAAAACATCTAGTGGGAGAGTGTAACGACCCAAGGAAAAGCGCTAGCCACATCTGCGCTATACCTCAAAAGGACTAGTCACTATTGAGGCTCTTTGTAGTTGTTAATAAAGCCCAGTTCAACCCAGTAAATACCCGATGTGGGACTCATTACGCACCCACACACATCACACAATCAATCAATCAAATTGGGGCATCACAATCTCCCCCACTTAAATCCCTAACGTCCTCGTTAGGGCCCATTTTGTAGGGTAGTGTCTCCGAGCCCACACGGGGTTACCGGGCCGGCTCTGATACCATATGAAACGACCCAAGGAAAAGCGCTAGCCACATCTGCGCTATACCTCAAAAGGACTAGTCACTATTGAGGCTCTTTGTAGTTGTTAATAAAGCCCAGTTCAACCCAGTAAATACCCGATGTGGGACTCATTACGCACCCACACACATCACACAATCAATCAATCAAATTGGGGCATCACAGAGAGAGATACAAGGGTTGGATCTCACGACCTCCATTATCAGTTCATAGTAGTGTGGGCTAAGCACCTCGTCTTGGCGTATATGCCTCGCGATCCCAAAGGAGGGTGTTTACTTCATAGTACTACAAGATTGAACTTACCTGTTTAAAGTAGTGTAGACAAGCACCTCGTCTTGGCGTATATGCCTCGCGATCCCAAAGGAGGGTGTTTTGTTCTATGGTACTACAAGTTTAAACACCATAAAGGAAGATGAAATGTGGCTACACATGATTCTAGATAATGGTGTACACTAGACTAAATTTAATGTTAATCTCCCAAAGGAGCTATGTCATTATTACTTAGAGGTTAAAGATAATACGGCATATTATTAGTGTTTGATAAGAGTTATCATGATAGCACTAATAATGAGAATAGTTCTCAACTGATTAATGTGTTTATAATAAACTTGCTACCAAGGAATTATAGACATGGATTGGGTTGTCGTTGCATATATTATTTTATAGTTTTATTAAGGTTCCATATTATATGCTTATATGCTAAATTGATAATGTCCAGTTTACTTATTATATTCTTGTTTATTATTTTCAGATTTGAACATGTCATCATTTAGCCCACTTGTTAGCATTCTTAATCAAAATAAACTGACTGGAACCAATTATGTTGACTGGAAAAGAAACTTGGACATAGTTCTCACAGCTGAAGAGCACAAATATGTGCTTACTCAACCATGTCCTAACTTTTCTTCATTAGATGCTCCTCCTGAGGAAATCAACGATATGATCGTTGGCAGAAATCTTATGAAATGGCCAAGTGCTACATCTTAGCGTCCATCTCAAATGTTCTACAGCATCAAATGCAGAATGTAGAACTAGCTTCGGACATTATGCAAAGTCTGAAGGAGATGTTTGGTGAGCAAGGCCGTTCTACAAGGCAAGAAACCATGAGACAAATTTATAATACCAAAATGGCTGAAGGTAGTTCAGTGAGAGAACATTGTCTTACAATGATCTCTAATCTGAATACATTAGAAGTTTTGGGTGCCGACATTGATGGAGAATCCCAAGTGGATATGATACTCCAGTCACTACCGGAATCATTCAAGGAATTCAGACTTAATTATAACATGAACAAAAAGATTTATTCTTTGTCTGAATTAATGAATGAGTTGGTAGCGGCGGAAGGCATCCTAGGCACTTCTAATGTTGAAGCCAATGTGGGTGAAGCTTCTAATTCTCAACCTAAGTCGAAAGGCAAGGGTAAGAAGAAGAAGAAGAAGGACTTCACTAATCAGGAGGGTAAACAAATTGTCTTAGGGGTTGCCGACAAAGGAAAGAAGCTGAAAGGAAAGTGTTTCCATTATGGTGAGAAAGGACATTGTAAGAGGAATTGTCCAAAGTTCAAGGCTGCCAATAAGGGTATGAAAATATCATTCCTTCTTGAAATATGTTTGGTACAAAATCCCACGGATTCCTGGTGTGTAGATTCAGGTTGTACTAATCATATCTGCAATTCTTTACAGGGGTTCCAAGAGACCAAAAGACTTAAAGAAGGAGAGTTGTTTCTGACCTTGGCTGATGGGAGTAGGATTCCAGTTGTAGCTATTGGAGTGTTTAATTTATGCTTTGAAACTAGAGTTTTAATATTGCAAGACTGTTTGTATGTACCTAATGTTCGTTGGAATTTAATTTCTGCAACTTATTTAGGTAAAAATGGATATTGTGTTATCCTTAAAGACAATGTTGTAATAAAGAAGGGTAAAACATTTATCTGTTCTGGCAATATTGTGGATGGTCTTTATGTTTTAACTCTTGATAAGCATGAATTATATAATTCTGAATTAGATAATAACTCTCATGTAAAATCATTAAAGATAAAATTTCCTTCTACTAATGATGCATATCTTTGGCACTTGCGTTTGGGTCATATTAATCCAAACAGAATTCAAAGGCTGATCAAAGATGGTCTCTTAGAGCCATTGGACTTTGATGAATTTCCAGTTTGTGAATCTTGTTTGGAAGGCAAAATGACCAAACGACCTTTTAATGCAAAAGGTAGAAGAGCCCAAGAGTTGCTAGAATTAGTTCATACGGATGTTTGTGGTCCTATGTCAATCCAAGCAAGAGGTGGCTATGAGTATTTCATTACATTCACTGATGATTACTCTAGATTTGGTTATGTGTACCTAATGAAACGGAAGTCCGAAGCCTTTGAAAAGTTCAAAGAGTTTAGGGCTGAAGTTGAGAATCAATTGGGTAAACGCATAAAGGCCATTCGATCTGATCGTGGTGGCGAATACCTTCTTAGGGATTTTAAGGATTACTTAACTGAAAATGGGATTTTATCTCAATTGACTGCACCTGGAACTCCACAACAGAATGGTGTAGCGGAAAGAAGGAATAGGACTCTTTTAGATATGGTTAGGTCCATGATGAGTTATTCGACTCTACCAACTTCTTTTTGGGGATATGCCTTAAATACTGCAATATATCTTCTGAATTTAGTACCTTCGAAGTCTGTTCCTAAAACACCTGTAGAGTTGTGGAATGGGCGTAAGCCTAGTATGAAATATCTCCACATTTGGGGATGTCCAGCACATGTGTTGAAAGGGAAGTCTGATAAGTTGGAAGCTAAAACGGAAGCATGCATGTTTTTAGGGTATTTAAAGGAAACCAAGGGTTATTTATTCTATAATCATAAGGATAACAAAGTGTTTGTTAGCACTTATGCCAAATTTTTGGAAGATGATTATGTGAATAGTTTTAACCCTAGAAGTAGAGTTGTTTTGGCTGAAATGAATGAACCTGTAATTGAACAACCAATGGTTGAAACTAGGGATGATGTGGCCGTATTGGATACACCACAAGATACTACTCATGAGATGTCTAGTACACAGTTGCCTCGTCGTAGTGGGAGGAATATTAGGCCACCTATAAGATTCATAGGTCTTGGAGAGACTTATGAGGCTATCTTAGAGGAGGCCGAAACTGATCCTTACACTTATGAAGAAGCAATGAATGATATAGATGCACATCATTGGGTCCAAGCTATGAAATCAGAATTAGATTCTATGTATTCCAATCAAGTTTGGGATCTTGTAAAGGCGCCTAACGGCATTAAACCTGTTGGTTGCAAACGGGTTTACAAGAGAAAGAGAGGGATAGATGGAAAGGTTGAGACCTTTAAAGCAAAGCTAGTGGCAAAAGGGTATACTCAAAAAGAAGGTATTGATTATGAGGAAACCTTTTCACCAGTAGCAATGCTTAAATCTATCAGAATTCTCTTATCCATTGCTGCTCATTATGATTATGAGATTTGGCAAATGGATGTCAAGACTGCATTTCTTAATGGCAATCTTGAAGAGGAAATCTATATGAAGCAACCAGAAGGTTTCATAGCAAAGAACCAAGAGCATATGGTTTGCAAGTTGAATAGGTCCATTTATGGACTTAAGCAAGCATCTAGGTCATGGAATATCATATTTGATCAAGCAATCAAATCATTTGGTTTTGAACAAAATCTTGATGAACCATGTGTGTATAAAAGACATCAAGACAAAGTAGTAATGTTCCTAGTGCTTTATGTTGATGATATTCTACTCTTTGAAAATGATGTAGGTGTAATGTCATCAGTAAAGGTTTGGTTGTCAAGCCAATTTAATATGAAGGACTTGGGTGAGGCTAACTTTATTCTAGGGATCAAGTTTTGGCGAGATCGTAAGAATAAGATGTTAGGCTTATCACAAGCTTGATATATAGATAAGGTTCTAGAAAGGTTTAGCATGCAAAACTCTAAGAAAGGATTACTTCCTTTCAGACATGGAGATCCTCTGTCTGATGACCAAAGGCCTAAGACTCAAGTGGAAATAGATATGATGAGACAAGTTCCTTATGCCTCTGCAGTAGGAAGTCTCATGTATGCCATGCTTTGTACTAGACAGGATATTTGTTTTTCAGTTGGCATGGTCAGCCGATATCAATCAAATCCAGGACCACAACATTGGCAAGCTGTAAAGCATATTCTCAAGTATCTACGGAGAACGAGAGATTATATGCTTGTTTACCGTTGTGAGGATTTGATTCCCATTGGCTATACAGATTCAGACTTTCAATCAGATCTAGATTTCAGAAAGTCCACGTCAGGATGTATTTTCACCTAGGGAGGTGGAGTCATAAGTTGGAGGAGTGTTAAGCAATCTTCTATTGCGGACTCCACCATGGAAGCTGAATATGTTGCTGCTTGTGAGGCGGCAAAGGAAGCTGTTTGGCTCAAGAAATTCCTTGCTGATCTTGGTGTAGTAAGAATGGAGCAAGTTCCTATCACATTGTTTTGTGACAATAGTGGAGCAGTTGCACAATCCAAAGATCCAAGGAATCACAAGAAAGGAAAGCACATTGAAAGGAAGTACCACATCATTCGAGACATTGTTGCTCGTGGAGATGTGGTGGTAGCAAAGATTGAAAGTGCAAATAATCTAGCACATCCCTTTACCAAAGCCTTGCCTCAAAGGACCTTCGAGTCACATTTGGAGGGAATGGGAGTTAGATTAGTGCACAATAGTCTTTAGGGCAAGTGGGAGATTGTTAGGATATGTGCCTTTAAATCCTATTGTATGATACTATGTATGATATTATGTATGACATTATGTGAGAAATGATGTATGACTTAATATTGTGTTTAATAAAGTTGTTTTATTCTTATCTAAAGTAATGGTAACATGAATATTCGAACATTATCAAATAGTCCATGAGATGCATAGTATGTGATTTATGTGAAAAGTCACAGAAGATATAAATCACAAGTTCTTTGTAAACTCAGAATTTTGGTTCGTAGTCGGTGATGAAATTGGGCATTTCATCTGCGAAGACTATAACATATTAACTACGATGATTTGTCTTGATCATGGAAGTGGTGACTTCTAGTTAATATGTTGATATGTTTTAAGAGTTAAGACATATTGAACAGGACCACTGTGAGATTTATTATTCTCCTAACGACTGTCAATTGAATAATAAATCTCACGACTTGTATTCATATGAACTTTTAATCCTGAGAGAATAATGAACCTGATCATGAAGTGTAGGTTGCTTTGATATATCAGGAGTGAGATCTAAAGTAACGGTCAAAACCTCAGTATGTTGGGCACCACATTTAGTGTTGATGGAACATATATTCTCAAGATGGAATTCATAGTCTCTTAACGGAGATATAAAATGTTCCCTTGAGATAAATTTAATGGGTACAGTTATTCAGAGAGTTAGGCCTAACCACTTTAGTAAGACTAAAGTATATATTTATGAAATTGGATTTCATAAATATATGGTGAATAACTCAAAAGGATTAAACCGGGTACTCAAGGATTAAGATGTAGTAATTTACAAAGTGGCAGTCTATATTCATGACTTTGTATTACTACGAATATTTTATGAAGGGGTTGCATGTATAATAAAGTCTTGGGATATAATTTATTAATGAGGCCTAGAGTGCAATTATATTTATATAGTGGTATTAAATATAATTAATGGTAATTTTGGACTTGTCAAGAGTTGACAGAAAAGCCCAAGGCCCATTGGAGCTAGTGTCTTATTTGTTCCCTTTTGGTCCCACTCCAAGCCACACACTAAAGCCCAATTGGGAAGGCCCAAAAGACTAGCCCAATTAGATAATCAGTTATGTGGAGAGAAACATACAGAATTTTATATAGAATAAAATGGTTTGTTTGTTTAATAATAGTAATCATATATGACATAAGGAAGAGAGACACTCTTTCATATTCTCTCTAGAAACAAAGAACTGATTGAGAGACCACACATCTTGGGCATCAAGTGGAATTAGAGTGAAGATTGAAAGTCTTTCCGAGTACTTCTTCATTCGGTTTTGAATTTCACCGCATCAAGGTACACTCTCTTGTTCTTATATTCTGAAACCTACATAGTGCATGTTATCAATTGCGAATGAAGTAGATCCGTTTATTTTCCGCTGCGTATGTTTTGTATTTGATGCAAACATGTAGATTTCCTGACAAGATAATGTCCCATTAGTTCATTTATAAATAGTCTCATATAATTAAACAATTAATTTATTTATGACATGTCAATAAATTGGATTTTATGGCATAAACCAAAAAATCTCACACTTGTCCTCAAAAACAATTTACCATATATCCAACACTTATCTCCCTTTAGAGTAATTCATATTCACTCTAAGGCAAGGTTTGGAAACAAGTTTCAGCCAGATTTATTGCATAAATTATCTTTTCTACTACTACTTTTTGCGTACTCATATCTCTCTAATGAGATAATACTTACGTATAATGTGTATCTTCAACACCTAAGATAAACACATATCTTGAAGTCCAACCTCATGAATCACAATCAAACTACAAGTCAGCATTTGTACATCCAGTAACAATCAGAACTTCACTTTTGTGGACAAGCATATAATCCCTCATTCTCCTAAGATATTTGAGTATATGCTTTACTCCCACTAAATTAAGTGATCTTTGATTCAATTGATATTTGCTTACCATGCCCACCGAAAAATAGATATTTAGCCTAGTATATAGTATAGCATAAAAACTTCCTTTTGATTTGATATAAGGAATTGTCTTAATATGCTCTTCCTTTTATATGTCTTAGGACTATAGTCCTATATAAATGAACTTCAAACTAAAAAGGAAAGAATCCTTTCTTGAAGTATTACATGCTATACTTGGCTACAATTTAATCTATTTAAGTAGTTTGAGATATACTCAACATCCTAATTTCTGAATTTTTAACAAAGTTTAATTCTTAGGATGTAACTAGTCTTTCTCAAGTACTTTATATCAAACTGGATTAGACAACAAAAACTCCATTGATGACGATAACTCTACATCATTCTAAATGATTAGAATGTCATCAACATATATTAAGAAATTTATTACTCTATATAGCTTTTACACACATAAGGCCTTTCGATACTTGATCAAAATCAAACAATTTGATTCCATGATAAAAGGTGATATTTTATGATTCAGATGCTTACTTTAATTCTTAAATGAAATTTAAGCAACTTGCATACTAAATACTACTGTTTCTTTGCTATGTACAAGTCTAATTATATAGATGTCTTCCTCAAGATTGCTACCAAAAGAAGCTTTCTTGATATTCATTGCTATATTTCATCCAAATGAAATATAATGGATAAGAGAATCTAGATAGAGTCAATCTTGACTATTGGTGAAAAAATCTTTTCATAATCGAACCATTTCTTTCTGAATAAATTTTTTCACCACTAGTCTTGACTTTGTAGGTTTACACCTTCTAATCTATCAATCTCAATTCCTTGTAGACCTATTTGAGAACAATAGGCTTAATGCCATTAGGCGCCTCTACAAGTTCTAGACTTCAAATAGAATCTAATTCTATTTACATAACTTTGATCCAGTAATTTACATTCATATCATCTATTGCCTTTATGTAGGACCGAGAATCAAATTCATATCCTTATGGAATGATTTCAAAAGTTTATTCTAAAAGTATGAATTTATTTAATAATTGATAATCCTCCCGCTACGATATTATACCAGTGTACTAGCTATATATATATATATATATATATATAGAATAATGTCTTGTGGTGTATCTAATACAACCATTTCATTTCTAAATGTATTTTATGATTGTCTTTCAACAAATTCTGACATATTTCTTCTAGAACAATTATACATTTAGTCTTAAGATTATTCACATAGTCATCATCAAGAACTTTGTAATTGAAGTTTACTAACATCTTGTTTTCTTTATGACAACTAAAATAATCTTATGCAATTCCTTTTGGATACTCATCATAAATACACATTTTTCATCTTTTGATTTCAACTTGTTAGACTTCCTTTCTAGCACAAATGTTGGACATCTCCAAAAGTGGAAGTATCATAACTAAGTTTTTACCCAATCCACGATTTGACAAATGTCTTAGGAACAAACTTTTGAAATCAACTTTAAAAAATGTATAGTAATTATCAGAGTATATTTCCAAAAGAAATAAGCAAATGGAAATACTTATCATGTACTTTACTATTTCTAAAAGAGTCTTATTCCTCCTTCATGTATGCACTGACTTAAAGAAGTCATTGAAACTTTATTCCTTTACAATAAAGGATCCCTAGATCATATTATCCTCTAAAATTATTTCATGATTGGGAATATAATAAAATAATAGTTCTAAAAGCCCATCTTTCACCAATCTTGAATTTCATTTAGATTAATAAGATCTAGACATAAATGTCAAAACATACAATACCAAGGGATGAAAACTTTCTCTTTAAAAGTAAAATATGTCAATTTCCATCTAGAAAATAATCATGGACAATGCTTAGCTTTATCAAAACAGAAACACTTTCCTTTTAGTCATGCTTTTGAGTCAAATTTCCTTTTGGCAACTTGCTTGTCCAACTGTTTGGTATTATAATACCTTTTCTTACCACCTTTACCTTATGGTTCAGGTTAAGAATTTGAATTAAATCATATTGATCCTATCCTTAACTTTTAGGATGTCTTCTGTTGTGTAGAAGTCACTCATCAATTCAGATAACATAAAAAGAATTTTTTTTCAAAAACAATCTGAATTGATTAAATGATTCTAACAAGGACTTATGGATCATATCCACATGAGATTAACATTTAATCTCTACATCCAATAATTCCAATTCATTTTAAAAAATAAAATATTTTCATAAAATGACATAGAATTGGATCTCCTTAAGCTTTTCTTAGCACTCAATATGATTCATACCAAACATCTCATTTTGACTTAATATAAAGTCTAAGTCTAGTACTAACTCTTGCATCTCATGCTGTAGCACAATTTAGATAGAAGCCAATGTAACATTTTAGCATTTCAATGGAGATTATGATAAAATCATAAGCTATCTTTCATCAATGCATCATGCATAGGAAATTATGACAATGCTAAATCGAAACACAATTATGTACTTTAGCTCCTTAAGCATCATGTCCAATATTATTTCTTAGTTAATGTGATTCACTTAAAATAGTAGCTAGAGGACAAAATTTATGACAACTTTATTTTGAGACTATGAACATAATTACAGGGACATTTTATTTTGCATCCTTAACCATATAGTATGGAACCCAAAAAAACATACTATACTAGGTGCAATGACAACCTAATCCCGCAATTAATATTCCTCAGCATAGAGTGAATATCAACCACTATGATCAAGAGAGAATTATTCTCATTATTAATGCTATCATGGTAACTCTTACCAAACAAAAATAATTTGCCGTTCTTCCTTTGGTCTCTAAGTAATAATAGCAAAAACTCAGCATTGAGGATACTATTAAACTTAGTCTAGTGTACACCATTGTCTAGAATCATGTGTAGCCACATTTCATCCCTTTAACAGGCTTATTTTGTAGTACCATGATAAAACAGCCTCTGCATGGAATGAAAAGCTCGAAGTTAAGACAAGATGTTTGATCAAACCACTATAAACCAGGAAATTCAATCTTGTAGTACCATAAAATAAACATCCTCCGCATGGAACACAAGGCTCGAGGCCAAGATGAGATGTTTATCCCACACCACTATGAACCGACAATGGAGGCTGTGAGATCCAACCCTTATATCTCTCTCCCACTAGAAATTTTAAAACAAGTGGATTTTTCAGGAAATCATTATTATCTAATCACAATTGTGACCCTACACATTAGATGTGTTTAATTGTTAAATTCAATGTGATGTTACTAAGTCACGTCACAATAGTGTAACGAACATTCGCACAATCACAAAGAAGTTTAATCATGTAATCTGTGAAGTAAATACCCTACACATGGAATGCAAGACTCAAAGTCAAGACAAGGTATCTATTCACATTACAATAAACTTAACAGAAGGGTTACTTCAGCACTCCCACTCATTATTTGGGTTTTTCTTAAAAATAATTGTGATCCCATCACAACTAATAACCTTGCACTTGTTGAAGACTCTAATCTTATTAGAATCACTAACTAAAATGGAAGTCCTAAACTATTTAGGATTCCTTAAACACTAATGAATCAAAAATTAGTTATATAGAACTCTATCCTTAACTTATTTGATTAAGAATTCTAATCTCATTAGAAACTATATACCATTTAATTAAGCTTTAATCTTATTAAAACTTCTAATTAAATTAAATTAAAGACTTTCAATCATATAACAATTCCAATCTCATTAGAATATTTCTTAAAGACAAGTCTCAAACTATTTAGGACTAAGAGTTTTATTTAACTAATATCTTTGATCTCATTAAGTCTTTTAGTTAGAACCATGTGTAATCTCATCACACACAGCCTTGCGCTTTATGCATGTGAAAACATTTTGAAAAAAACTTTGAATTCCCTGTTTTTGCGGGTATCTTGCGACTAAGTGGTACTCGCGAAAACGTGTTAAGCAAAAAATTGAAAACACAGAAAATCATACAGAAACTTTCGCCACTGTCACGCGAGTATCTCGCGACTTTCGCAACTATCTCGCGGGTATCTCGCAACTAAACGCTTCCTGCGAAAATTTTTGTGCTTCAGTGGCATTTCTCGCCTATGGCTTCGCGGGTAAGCTTACCTGCAAAAAACTCATGTTTTCAGTTTTTCAAATTCATATATTAACAGTTTTCAACGGTTTTTTATAAACAAACAACCACCATATGAACATAACAGATGGAAATGTTAGGATATGTGCCCTTAAATCCTATTGTATGATGCTATGTATGATATTATGTATGACATTATGTGAGAAATGATGTATGACTTAATATTGTGTTTAATAAAGTTTTTTTATTCTTATCTAAAATAATGGTAACATGAATATTCGGACATTATCAAATAGTCCATGAGATGCATAGTATGTGATTTATGTGATTTAGTCATAGAAGATATAGATCACAAGTTCTTTGTAAACTCAGAATTTTGGTTCGTAGTCGGTGATGAAATTGGGCATTTCATCTGTGAAGACTATAACATATTAACTACGATGATTTGTCTTGATCATGGAAGTGGTGACTTCTAGTTAATATGTTGATATGTTTTAAGAGTAAAGACATATTGAATTGGACCGCTGTGAGATTTATTATTCTCCTAACGACTGTCAATTGAATAATAAATCTCACGACTTGTATTCACATGAACTCTTAATCCTGAGAGAATAATGGACCTAATCATGAAATGTAGGTTGCTTTGATATATCAGGAGTGAGATCTAAAGTAACGGTCAAAACCTCAGTATGTTGGGCAGCCACATTTAGTGTTGATGGAACATATATTCTCAAGATGGAATTCATAGTCTCTTAACGGAGATATAAAATATTCCCTTGAGATAAGTTTAATGGGTACAGTTATTCAGAGAGTTAGGCCTAACCACTTTAGTAAGACTAAAGTATATATTTATGAAATTGGATTTTATAAATATATGGTGAATGAATAACTCAAAAGGATTAAACCGGGTACTCAAGGATTAAGATGTAGTAATTTACAAAGTGGCAGTCTATATTCATGACTTTGTATTACTACGAATATTTTATGAAGGGGTTGCATGTATAATAAAGTCTTGGGATATAATTTATTAATAAGGCCTGGAATGCAATTATATTTATATAGTGGTATTAAATATAATTAATGGTAACTTTGGACTTGTCAAGAGTTGACAGAAAAGCCCAAGGCCCATTGGAGCTAGTATCTTATTTGTTCCCTTTTGGTCCCACTCCAAGCCACACATTAAAGCCCAATTGGGAAGGCCCAAAAGGCTAGCCCAATTAGATAATCAGTTATGTGGAGAGAAACATACAGAATTTTATATAGAATAAAATGGTTTGTATGTTTAATAAATAATAAGAAATAAAAAAAGAAATAAAAAGAAGAGAGACACTCTTTCATATTCTCTCTAGAAAACATAGAACTGATTGAGAGATCACACATCTTGGGCATCAAGTGGAATTGGAGTGAAGATTGAAAGTCTTCCCGAGTACTTCTTCATTCGGTTTTGAATTTCACCGCATCAAGGTACACTCTTTTGTTCTTATATTCTGAAACCTACATAGTACATGTTATCAATTGCGAATGAAGTAGATCCGTTTATTTTCCGCTACGTATGTTTTGTATGCGATGCATACATGTATATTTCCTAACATTGGTATCAGAGCGGTCTTCATTTCGAATCTGTATAACATGTTTTGTTCGTTTTGGAATTAGAGATAATAGTTTCAAGTTGATAGAGGATTATACATTTAATTTTCTACACGATTGTTGAAACTATGATTTGATAAAAACTGATATTGATGTTATGATGTTGTTTAAATATGAATTTAAGAATGTTAAATTGATCTTTAAAGCTATAGCATCAATAGATTTCAGTTTTGATATCAATCTCTGTCTATCATTTTCGTATGATGGTTGTTAATTCATGCAAAATCGTTGAAAACTGCCTTAGAAGAATTTCTGGAAATTCGAGTTTTACGAGTTTCGATCGATCGAAATTTACTTTCGATCGATCGAGTAAAACAGAGACTAATCCTTTTGAATCGATTGATATTCGATTGCTAGTCGATCGATCAAATTTTCTTTTCGATCGATCGAGAAACGATCGAGCATCAATCGAACAAGACAAAAGGTCAAGTTCGAATTGTTTATTTTTTTCGACCGATCGAAGGGCACATTCGATCGATCGAAAGAAGGAAAATCTGAATTTTTTCTAAGATAAAATGCAAGGCTGTGTATAATTAGTTTATGCATGTTTAAAAGATAAAAACCTTTATTTTAAAACATCTAGTGGGAGAGAGATTCAAGGGTTGGATCTCACGGCCTCCATTGTCGGTTTATAGTAGTGTGATTAATCACCTCGCCTTGGCGTATATGCCTTGCTCCCTACGGAGGGTGTTTAATTCATGGTACTATAGGTTAAACTTCTTAATGATAGATGAAGTGTGTTTTTACATTAAGAGCAACCACGCTACCATGAAGTTACTTAGTGACTCACATTGATTCTAGACAATGGTGTACACTAGACTAAGTATGATGTTAACCTCCCTACGGAGCTATGTCATTATCACTTAGAGGCTAAAGAATAAGCGGCACATTATTTTTGTTTTGGTAAGAGTTACCATGATAGCATTAATAATGAGGATAATCCTTGCTTAATCATAGTGATTGGTATGACCTCGCTACCGAGGAATATTAATTGCGGGATTGGGTTGTCGTTGCATATATTATATTATGGTTTTATTAAGGTTCCATATTATATGCTTATATGCTAAATTGATAATGTCCAGTGTACTTATTATATTCATGTTTATTATTTCAGATTTGAACATGACATCATTTAGCCCACTTGTTAGCATTCTTAATCAAAACAAACTGACTGGAACCAATTATGTTGACTGGAAAAGAAACTTGGACATAGTTCTCATAGCTGAAGAGCACAAATATGTGCTTACTCAACCATGTCCTAGCTTTCCTTCATTAGAAGCTCCTCCTGAGGAAAAACAACGATATGATCGTTGGCAGAAATCTAATGAAATGGCCAAGTGCTACATCCTAGCGTCCATCTCAAATGTTCTACAGCATCAAATGCATGACGTAGAACTTGCTTCGGACATTATGCTAAGTCTGAAGGAGATGTTTGGTGAGCAAGGCCGTTCTGCAAGGCAAGACATCATGAGGCAAATTTATAATACCAAAATGGCTGAAGGTAGTTCAGTGAGAGAACATTATCTTACAATGATCTCTAATCTGAATACATTGGAAGTTTTGGGTGCCGACATTGATGGAGAATCCCAAGTGGATATGATACTCCAGTCACTACCGGAGTCATTCAAGGAATTCAGACTTAATTATAACATGAACAAAAAGATTTATTCTTTGTCTGAATTAATGAATGAGTTGGTAGCGGCGGAAGGCATCCTTGGTACTTCTAATGTTGAAGCCAATGTGGGTGAAGTTTCTACTTCTCAACCTAAGTTGAAAGGCAAGGGTAAGAAGAAGAAGAAGAAGGACTTCACTAAGCAGGAGGGTAAACAAATTGTCTTAGGGGTTGCCGACAAAGAAAAGAAGCTGAAAGGAAAATGTTTCCATTGTGGTGAGAAAGGACATTGGAAGAGGAATTGTCTAAAGTTCAAGGCTGCCAATAAGGGTATGAAAATTTCATTCCTTCTTGAAATATGTTTGGTACAAAATCCCACGGATTCCTGGTGTGTGGATTCAGGTTGTACTAATCATATCTGCAATTCTTTGCAGGGGTTCCAGGAGACCAGAAGACTTAAAGAAGGAGAGTTGTTTCTGACCTTGGCTGATGGGAGTAGGATTCCAGTTGTAGCTATTGGAGTGTTTAATTTATGCTTTGAAACTAGAGTTTTAATATTGGAAGACTGTTTATTTGTACCTAATGTTCGTTGGAATTTAATTTCTGCAACTTATTTAGGTAAAACTGGATATTGTGTTATCCTTAAAGATAATGTTGTAATAAAGAAGGATAAAATGTTTATCTGTTCTGGCAATATTGTGGATGGTCTTTATATTTTAACTTCTGATAAGCATGAATTATACAATTCTGAATTAGATAATAACTCTCATGTAAAATCATTAAAGAGAAAGTTTCCTTCTACTAATGATGCATATTTTTGGCACTTGCGTTTGGGTCATATTAATCCAAACAGAATTCAAAGACTGATCAAAGATGGTCTCTTAGAGCCATTGGACTTTGATGAATTTCCAGTTTGTGAATCTTGTTTGGAAGGCAAAATGACCAAACGACCTTTTAATGCAAAAGGTAGAAGAGCCAGAGAGTTGCTAGAATTAGTTCATACGGATGTTTGTGGTCCTATGTCAACCCAAGCAAAAGGAGGTTATGAGTACTTCATCACTTTCACCGATGATTACTCTAGATTTGGTTATGTGTACCTACGGAGACAGAAGTCCAAAGCTTTTGAAAAGTTCAAAGAGTTTAGGGCTGAAGTTGAGAATCAATTGGGTAAACACATAAAGGCCATTCGATCTGATCGTGGTGGCGAATACCTTCTTGGGGATTTCAAGTATTACTTAACTCAAAATGGGATTGTATCCCAATTGACTGCACCTGGAACTCCCCAACAAAATGGTGTAGCAGAAAGAAGGAATAGGACACTTTTAGAAATGGTTAGGTCCATGCTAAGTTACTCAACTTTACCTATTTCTTTTTGGGGTTATGCCTTAGATACAGCAAAACATCTTTTGAATTTAGTTCCATCAAAATCTGTTCCCAAAACACCCATGGAATTGTGGAGTGGGCGTAAGCCTAGTATGAAATATCTCCACATTTGGGGTTGTCCAGCACATGTGTTAAAAGGGAAGTCTGATAAGTTGGAACCAAAATCAGAAGTATGTTTGCTTGTGGGTTATCCAAAAGAAACTAGGGGTTATTTATTCTATAGTCATAAAGATAACAAAGTTTTTGTTAGTACAAATGCTAAATTCTTGGAATATGACTATATGAATAATTTTACTCCTAGAAGTAGAGTTGTCTTGGCTGAAATGAATGAACCTGTAATAGAACAACCAATGGTTGAAACTAGGGATGATGTGGCTGTATTGGATACACCACAAGATACTACTCATGAGATGTCTAGTACACTGTTGCCTCGTCGTAGTGGGAGGAATGTTAGGCCATCTATAAGATTCATAGGTCTTGGAGAAACTTATGAGGCTATCTCAGAGGAGGCCGAAACTGATCCTTACACTTATGAAGAAGCAATGAATGATATAGATGCACATCATTGGGTCCAAGCTATGAAATCAGAATTAGATTCCATGTATTCCAATCAAGTTTGTGATCTTGTAAAGGCGCCTAATGGCATTAAACCTGTTGGTTGTAAATGGGTTTACAAGAGGAAGAGAGGGATAGATGGAAAGGTTGAAACCTTTAAAGCAAGGTTAGTGGCAAAAGGGTATACTCAAAAAGAAGGTATTGATTATGAGGAAACCTTTTCACCAGTAGCAATGCTTAAATCTATCAGAATTCTCTTATCCATTGCTGCTCATTATGATTATGAGATTTGGCAAATGGATGTCAAGACTGCATTTCTCAATGGCAATCTTGAAGAGGAAATCTATATGATGCAACCAGAAGGTTTCATAGCAAAGAATCAAGAGCATATGGTTTGCAAGTTGAATAGGTCCATTTATGGAGTTAAGCAAGCATCTAGGTCGTGGAACATCAGATTTGATCAAGCAATCAAATCATTTGGTTTTGAACAAAATCTTGATGAACCATGTGTGTACAAAAGATATCAAGACAAAGTAGTAATGTTCCTAGTGCTTTATGTTGATGATATTCTACTCATTGGAAATGATGTAGGGGTCATGTCATCAGTAAAGGTTTGGTTGTCAAGCCAATTTGATATGAAGGACTTGGGTGTTCCTAGTGCCCCTCGATCGATCGAAAAAATTAAACAATTCGAACCTGACTTTCTGTCTTGTTCGATTGATGCTCGATTCTTTTCGATCGATCGACTAGCAATCGAATATCAATCGATTCAAAAGGATTAGTCTCTGTTTTACTCGATCGATCGAAACTCGTAAAACTTGAATTTCCAGAAATTCTTCTAAGACAGTTTTCAATGGTTTTGCATGAATTAACAACCATCATATGAACATAATAGACAGCGACTGATATCAAAATTGAAATCTATTGATGCTATAGCCTTAGAGATCAATTTAACATTCTTAAATTCAAATTTAAACAACATCATAACATCAATATCAGTTTTTATCAAAGCATAGTTTCAACAACCATGCAGAAAATTAAATGTATAATCCTCTATCAACTTGAAACTATTATCTCTAATTCCAAAACAAACAAAACATGTTATACAGATTCGAAATGAAGACCGCTCTGATACCAATGTTAGGAAATATACATGTATGCATCGCATACAAAACATACGCAGCGGAAAATAAACGGATCTACTTCATTCGCAATTGATAACATACACTATGTAGGTTTCAGAATATAAGAACAAGAGAGTGTACCTTGATGCGGTGAAATTCAAAAACCAAATGAAGAAGTACTCGGGAAGACTTTCAATCTTCACTCCAATTCCACTTGATGCCCAAGATGTGTGGTCTCTCAATCAGTTCTATGTTTTCTAGAGAGAATATGAAAGAGTATCTCTCTCCCTTATATTATCACATTTCACATATAAACAATTTTATTCAATATAAAATTCTGTATGTTTCTCTCCACATAACTGATTATCTAATTGGGCTAGCCTTTTGGGCCTTCCCAATTGGGCTTTAGTGTGTGGCTTGGAGTGGGACCAAAAGGGAATAAATAAGACACTAGCTCCAATGGGCCTTGGGCTTTTCTGTCAACTCTTAACAAGTCCAAAGTTACCATTAATTATATTTAATACCACTATATAAATATAATTGCACTCTAGGCTTCATTAATAAGTTATATCCCAAGACTTTATTATACATGCAACCCCTTCATAAAATATTCGTAGTAATACAAAGTCATGAATATAGACTGCCACTTTGTAAATTACTACATCTTAATCCTTGAGTACCCGGTTTAATCATTTTGTGTTATTCACCATATATTTATAAAATCCAATTTCATAAATATATACTTTAGTCTTACTAAAATGGTTAGGCCTAACTCTCTGAATAACTGTACCCATTAAACTTATCTCAAAGGAATATTTTATATCTCCGTTAAGAGACTATGAATTCCATCTTGAGAATATATGTTCCATCAACACTAAATGTGGCTGCCCAACATACTGAGGTTTTGACCGTTACTTTAGATCTCACTCCTGATATATCAAAGCAACCTACATTTCATGATCAGGTCCATTATTCTCTCAGGATTAAGAGTTCATGTGAATACAAGTCGTGAGATTTATTATACAATTGACAGTCGTTAGGAGAATAATAAATCTCACAGCGGTCCAGTTCAATATGTCTTAACTCTTAAAACATATCAACATATTAACTAGAAGCCACCACTTCCATGATCAAGAAAAATCATCGTAGTTAATATGTTATAGTCTTCGCAGATGAAATGCTCAATTTCATCACCGACTACGAACCAAGATTCTGAGTTTACAAAGAACTTGTGATCTATATCTTCTGTGACTAAATCACATAAATCACATACTATGCATCTCATGGACTATTTGATAATATCCGAATATTCATGTTACCATTATTTTAGATAAGAATAAAACAACTTTATTAAAACACAATATTAAGTCATACATCATTTTTCACATAATATCATACATAACATCATACAATAGGATTTAAGAGCACGTATCCTAACAGTATGATCTTAATGAAAGACCCTTATGAAATTCTGTATGTTCCACTCATATATAACCGATTATCTAATCGGGCTAGCTTTTTGGGCCATTCCAATTGGGCTCTAGTGTGTGGCTTGGAGTGTGACCAAAAGGGAACAAATTAAACTCTAGCTCTAATGGGTCTTGGGCTTTTTTGTCAACTTTTGACAAGTCCAAATTTACCATTAATTATATTCAATACCACTATATAAATATAATTGCACTCTAGGCCTTATTAATAAATTATATCCCAAGACTTATTATACATGCAACCCCTTCATTAAAATATTCGTAGTAATACAAAGTCATGAATATAGACTACCACTTTGAATATTACTACATCTTAATCCTTGAGTACCCGGTTTAATCCTTTACGTTATTCGTCATATATTTATGAAATCCAATTCCATAAATATATACTTTAGTAACTCCTTACTAAAGTGGTTGGGCCTAACACTCTGAATAACCAATCCCATTAAATTTATCTCAAAGGAATATTTTATATCTCCATTAAGAGATTATGAATTCCATCTTGAGAATATATGTTCCATCAACACTAAGTGCGGCTGTCCAACATACTGAGGTTTTGATCGTGACTTATAGATCTCACTCCTGATATATCAAAGCAATCTACATCTCATGATTAGTTCCATTATTCTCTCAGGATTTATAGTTGATGTAAATAGAAGTTGTGAGATTTATTATTCATTTGACAGTCGTTAGGAGAATAATAAATCTCACAGTGGTCTAGTTCAATATGTCTTTACTCTTAAAACATATTAACATATCAACTAGAAGTCTCAACTTCCATGATCAAGACAAATCATCTTAGTTGATATGTTATAGTCTTCGTAGATGAAATGCCTAATTTCATCACCGACTACAAACTAAAATTCTGAGTTTACAAAGAACTTGTGTTTATATCTTCTATGACTTTTCACATAAATCACATACGATGCATCTTATGGACTAAGATAATGTCCCATTAGTTCATTTATAAATAGTCTCATATAATTAAACAATTTAATTATTTATGACATGCCAATAAATTGAATTTTAGGGCATAAACTCCAACAATTTCTGCAAAAGAAGCATGAGGACCACTAATATTGCTAGGAGGAGGATTCCCAGCTCCATGGGACGAAGCCTAAAGATGAAACATTCAGACACTTTCACAAATGACGAAATGGCAAGGATGATGCAGATTATAATGCAAATTAATTTAGGAAGAGAAGAAGCTCATCGATGCTTCGAAGGCATCAGCTAAGCGACCCTGCAAATGAGCTTTGACGAAATCGAGATAGTCCCCGGTATTCTAGTATTGGTGTGGCCAACCCTTGCACGAGCTATTTCTCCATTAGTTAGAAGGTGGGCCAACCGAATCGAAGGACAAGGATGGGCAAGGATCACTTCAGGGGGATATACATGGTAAACCAATGGTAGCACCCGATCTCCAAGATATCAATATCTACCATGGCCACATTCAAATAAGACCTGACGCTCATTCAACTCCAGAGCCTATGCACATTCAACATAACCCTTGCACCCAGCCCAAGGATCCAATTTCATCTAAATATCACAAAGATTCCAAAATAAAAAAGAGAAGACATAGCCAAAAAAAAAAAATCAAATCAAACTTCCACCAATGAACCAAAAAAAAAAAAAAAAAAAAAAACTCACATCATCTGCATCTAAGCCATCAATCACCATCCGCGAAGCCTGCAAAGAATGCTTGGGAAGCGTTGATAGATGGTTCTTAGGCATACAACGAAGGAACCTTGGTAATTCATCAGCAACATCTTCCAAAAGCTGTGGCCTAACCCTGAAATACTCATACATCCAAACCTGCAAAAAAAAAAAAAAAAAAAAAATTTCAACATCACAAATAACATTTGCAAAATATACTTGACCAAGAACTTAAATCTTACCTGTCAAACAAATGGTGCACCTCCTAGACTTGAAATACTATGCCTAGATAGTTGAGTCATAAAGTGTAGTAGAGTAGCATAAGCCATGTCACCCCAATCATAATCTTTGATCTAGTTGATGTTCCTCAAACTCCACAAATAACATAAACTAACTGTACTCCCCAAGTTGGGACACAAAAGAGTCCCAATGAAAAGAAGCATAAACATCCGAGTGCCAGTTTCCACACTCTTAAACTTTTCAAAGTTAGAAAATAACCACATCAAAGATACATTCCTACCACTAACTCTGGGAGGGTTTTCACCTAAGTAAGTCTTAGCTAAAATGGTATCATGACCTTTGATCCCTTCACCAACCAATTTCAAGCCAGTAATGCCTAAAAAGTCATAAGGTGTCAACATCACTTCACCAATACCCAAAAAATGGAAGGTATAGGTGGTATCCCAGAACCATTCAAACAATGCCACAAGAAGATGAAGATCTCTATATTCAGTGGTATCATGATCCCAAAGAGCTTGGAAAAAGGTCTCGAAACCGGCGTCATTGATAACATTTCTAATGTTTGGCGTTAGCACATCCCAACTTTGTTTCAATAACTAAAGACTACCCCAGTTCCTGAGATTCTACAATAAACAAAAAATGCCTCATGTGAAAAATATAATCAATCCCAAAATTTTTTCAATCATCATGATGTTCACAAAAATGCCCCGTTCCAAGAAATGTCCATTCAAAATTCTAGCAACCAAATGAAAATGCCCCTCACAAAAAATTAACCATGACAAAATGCCATTGTGTCAAACAAATACTTTCATGAATTAGAATTCAACAATACCCTAGACAATAGTTCAATATTTTCCATAGCCATAAATTCGCCTAACAATGCCCTAATCAACAGTTCGCAAAAAAGAATCTCTATATTCATTAAATCATGCCTCCAACATTCACTCAATTAAGAAAATTTTTTTAATACCCATGAAAAATAATCCCTAAACATCAAAACAAAAATTCCATACCTCGCAAAATGAGTTCCCTTAACCTTGCCTACACATCAAATCCCCATAATGCTCATACCCATTGAGAATCAAAAAGTAAAAATTCTAAACTCATCCAACAATACCCAAAACCAAATACAATGCAAAGTTCCACAAATCATCAACATCGTCCAAACTTGACAAATTCAAACAACCCAATAATTCAAAAAATACCCAAAACATACAACATTCAAGAATTCCCACAAGAGTAAATAGCAACAAAATGACAATGCCCATCATAAATTTCTCAACCAAGCAAAAAATTGACAAATTAACCCCAAAAAAAGAAAAAGAAAAAGAACTCACCTTAAGGTCTTTGGTGGATGGGTATGAAGCATTATTGAGTGGGTCTTAAAGAAGTCCTTCCTCATCATTCCACTCAATTAATGGGTCATACCAATTCCCATGAAATGTGAGGAATTTAGGTGGTCCAGGAGGAAGTGCCATGGAAGATAAAAGAAGATGAAGGATTGAAAATGGGTTTTTCAAGGATACTAAAAAACTCAAGGATCTGAAGAAATTTTCAAGGAGATGATAAAAATCAAGTTTGGAAGTCTAAAGAAGTGACTTTCTAAGCAAGAAATGGTGTGAAATAGGAGAAAATGCAAGAGGAATGAAGTTTGGAATAGTAACAATGGAGGGAAAGTGACTCAAAGAGGAAGAAGCAAAAAAATAATAATAATAATAATAGTAAAAAAAGAAAAAAAAAAAGAAAAAAAAGAAAAAGAAAAGAAAGATGAAGCAAAAATAAAAAGGGGGGCCAAATTTTGGCCCCTTTTGCCCTTTTTCTTTGAGTTGCTGAGTCAACACAATTTTGACTGAGTTGACTCAGTCAAACTTGAGTTAACACACCCTCCCTCCCCCCAAAAGGAGAAAAAAAAAAAAGTAGGGGATATTTGTTTCAAAATTTCTTTAGAATTCTTCAAAAATTTTCAAAAAAAATAAAGAGAGAAAGATGAGAAGGGATTTTTGATTTAGCAAAAAGAATGAAAGAAAGAAAAAGTACAAAGGAAAAGAAAAATGGTTTCTTAAATATTTCAGAAATATTTCTAAAATTTGTGGCATCAATTTCATTAACCAAAAAAAAATCAAATAAATGACTCAAAGTTAAAAAAAAAAATAGAGAAAGAAAGAAAAAGAGAGAGATTTTTTACAGGGAAAAAAGAAAAAGAAAGAATTTCACAAGGATGAAATTGATTATCTAGGTGAAACAAAAGGGAAAGGAAAATTCCACATCCCCAAAAATTTGAGCAGATAAAGCCTCAATCATCAAAATTCTAATTTGAATTTTTTGTCCAATAGGAAAATTCTCGACTGAGCGGATATAGTTCTTAGTCATCTTCAGATTATCAGATCGGGCGGATATAGTTCTCGGTCACCTTCGGATTGTTAGATCGAGTGGATATAGTTCTTGATTGTCATCAGATAGTTCTCAGCTAGCGTCCATATTTCCAAATTGAGCAAATACAGTTCTCAGTCGCCTTAAAGTCCAAACTTGGTGAATACAGTTCTCAATCGGCTTCCAGATTTCCAGATTGAGCGAATACAGTTCTCAGTCGGCTTCCAAATTTCCAGATTTAACAAATACAGTTCTTAGTTGGCCCAAAGTTCAGATTGAGCGAATATAGTTCTCAGTTACCTCCAGATTTTCAGATTGAGCGAATACAGTTCTCAGTCACCCCAAAGTCTAGATTGAGCGAATATAGTTCTCAGTCAGCCTCCAAATTTTCAGATTGAGCGAATATAGTTCTCAATCGGCCTCCAGATTGTCAGATTAAGCAGATATAGTTCTCAGTCGCCTCCAGATTGTTAGATTGAACGAGTACAGTTCTCAGTCGCCTCCACATAGCTTGACCCCTGTTAATTAATTCAATTACCTAAGTTGATTAATTAAGTCAAATTACATGCAAATCATGAAAGCACCAACAAATCACCAATTAACTAGTATGCAATGGAAAATAAATAACCCAGTGATTTGTTGATGAATAGGGAAAACCTCTCGCAAGGCAAAAACCCCATTGGGTGATTTTAAGGTCACCACTCCTAAGAATCCACTAATCAACAATCAAACGTGTACAAGTATAAGGAATCTTACCACTACCCTAACCTATCCCAAAATACCAACCTACAGTTGAACCTTCACTTCAATACCTAATTAAACTTGATCTTGTAGTAGCCTTCTTTCTCTTGATGCACAAATCTCCAATCTGTGACTAACCCTTTGCATGGATCCTAGTATGTGACTAACTCCAGCAACTTTGAACGATGTTGTTGGCTACAAAGTTTTTCACTTCATCAACAATGAAGATCAGGAAGCACTCGGTTACAAAACCATAGGGCGAATAAACGCGGTAGCTTCTCACAGAGAAGATAAATCTCAAGGTCTCTGTATCTGTTTCTGATAGCTCTTAAAATAAGCCTTATATATGTCTAGGGTTGTGAGAAAAGAAACCCTAAACAAAAATATAAGTCTAGGCCGAATTTCAGATTTGGAAAATTGAAAATTGTAATTCTTGATAGATCGAGCTATTGTTGAGCGATCTATCGAGTTTCACATTAAGTATAAAGCAAAAATCTTCATAACTATTACAAAAAGCCAAAAGTACATAAGCCTAACAAATACAATGAGCTCTTGAAAAACTTTGCAAGAAAAGAGATCATGGCATGATAGACTTGCAACTTGTCTTATCTGAAACGCTTAAACAAGATTCATCAAGGCATCAAGTGTGAAACATAGACAAGTTGTGTAAAAGAAGAAAAATGTGTATAAAGAGAGAAAAGAAACAACACATGTAAGATAAAGGTGAAAAAACATACATCGTCATATATATATATATATATATATATTAAAGAATACAATGTATGTAAAAGTGGTCACAAGACTATGGTACATGAAGTGAGAAAGATACAACAAAATTTCACTACATCTCTCAAAACACTCTTCCCTTAACTTGTCTATCCCTTTGCTAGCTCTTCTCCTAACAACAAGACTACTTTCATATACAAAACTACTTCCTTTTTTGTCACAAGTGACAAAGGGTGAATCACTGAGAAGCAATCCTCTCATCATCATACTCAGAGCCAGAAGCATCCTCATAGTCGGCATCTCTACCACCCAAAAAAGAATCCACAGCAGGCTTGGGAAAAGGTGGAGCAAAGCTACCAAGACGAGACTGTCATCGAGCTATGCGACAGATTCTGGTGTTCATCTAACACATCTCATCAAAAACGTGGTCAGACGACTACTAAAATCAGCACGCATGTGCAGAAGCTGGTCCATAATGGCAGCAAGAGATACCTCTACTCTAGAAGAGGAAGGTGGAGTAGTAGATGAAGACAGATGAGGCGTAAGGGCAGCATTATCCTCTACACGAGGCCACTTGGCCACTAGCTGGGCATCATTCCTAATAGATTCCTTGCTGATGGCACCCATGGCATAGAAAGGAGAAGAAGGAGGAATGGTGACATGCACGTGTGTGAGAATGCATGTGATAGCTGAAGGGAAGATGAGCTTATCACGTGTAGCAGTGTCTCGATAGATATCTATTATAGATACTATCATATGTGAAGGAAAATCTATTGAGAGGTCTTCTAGAAGAGAAAGAAGGAAATGAGCACGAGGCTCAGTGATGGTCTTATAGTGTGATCATGGTGTGAGAACAAAGGTCATTACCATATTAAGGATCCTTGGACCCTTAGCAAACTCAGTTGTGGAGAAATTAAGAGTATCTCCCCACACCATGGCCTTTTCAAAGAAAAGTGAGGCCATCTCATCTTAAGAGACAGAATTGAGATGAGAGTGACTATGGTAGTCAGGACGATCAACCTTAGGAACGTGTAGTAACTTGGAAATGAACATAGGGGTGACTACGATACGTGTACCTCGGAACACCATAGTGAACCTAGGCACAGAGGTATCGATGGCGTGCATGCTGGAGTAGAACTCCTGGATGAACACACTGTGACACCTAATGGGTTTCTTACATAGAACCCCAAAAGCTAAACGCACCAGGAAGAGGAGTTTCTAGAAAGCCAGACAGAATGACCAGGCATTCTAAATGAATCCCTCAGTCATAGAATTTCTTAACGAAATCATTTTAGGAGTCCACATCACGGAACTAAACGGAATTAGGGAGAGAAGAAGAAGATGAAGAAGAACCACAATGTCTGATCGGTTTCTTGGAAAGAATTGACTTTTTGGGTGACATAGTCAGGAAACTAAAAGGGAGAAGAAGAGAAAACAGAAAACAAAGTAGGAGAGAAAAGCTCAGGAAAGAAAGAAAAGAGAGGTGCAATGCATGTCAATGCATGAACATATAACGTGCAAAAATAAATTGCATCATAGGTAAAACCCAATCCAAACTATAGCACTCACAAGATATAATTAGTCACACAATTCTAGAATGCATGAAACATTGTTATAATGAACATAGAATGCAATGCATGAACATGTGAGATCATATAGACAAAGCCCAACCTAAAATTTTTCATGAAAACTCAAAAACCTCAAAATTTCCCAAAAGCTAAAACCTAGGTTATAAAATGCATGAAATGCACGAGTAGAGAGAAAGAGAGAAGATTTAGAACACATACCAAAGAGTTGAAACTTGGTTTAGCCCAAAATCTTGAAGGAAATGAGGTTTTTGGTGAAAGAAGGGTGTTTGAATCAAGAGAGAAGAGAGAGAGATCGAAATATTTGAGTTTGAGCATAAACCGGGTCGAACCTCAATTATATATAGAAACAGGCACCTTGATAGATCAAGCAGGTATCGAGGAGCTGTCAAGAATTAAATCTCAATAGTTCGAGGAGGTATCGACGGCAAATCTGGCTCGATAAATCGAGGAGGTGTCAAGCTATCTATCGAGTAGACAGAAAAGAGGCTCGATAGATCGGGCTATTTATCAAGAGGTATCGAGAAAACCCAGAAAATCTCGATAGATCGAGGAGGTGTCGAGCAACTATCGAGAGTTTAGAAAAGATGTTTTTCAAGGAGGAAAAACAACATGAGATGAATGCAATCAAGATAAATACCAAAGTAAGCAATCAAGAAGCATGTTAAACACTCAAACACATCATCAACTCTAGATGCAAAACATTCCTAGATCAAAAACACACTAAATAAGTCTAACCAAATTTTATTTAAAAAACAAGTTTAGACAGTTTAGGGAGCATATACTGCCATATGTATTCCTTATGATGGCCAAATCGAATTGTACCTGTACAATAGTATCAATAATAGCAAATAGTATACATGTTGTGTGTGAATCTTTTGCAAGAGAGCATAAGTAAATCATTATATGAAGAGTAATGATAAAAGAAAATGAAATACATCCACACACAATCATAACTGTTTGATGGGAACCATCAACTTCGAGGTACATCATATAACTCCCACATCTCTTAGAAACACGCTTGCAATCATATGCAAAAGCATTTTGATTCTTTTTTCTTTTCATGATCTTTCTTTTAACATAAAATGACATAACATGCATAGGTAGATTAGAAAGAAAAGAATTACTCAATTATGAAAGCCAAACATCTTGTTCTTGCTGTGCAAGTGCTACCTCTTACCGAGCATGACTTTTATGAATTACACACAGATGTTGTATGATTGACGAGTTTTAGTGGTGAGATGGATATATATGCATTTCTCTTAGGATTTTCTTGTCCTTCTTGTCAAAAAGAGTGATTAAGACATGAATGATAAAAGATCAACCAAATCATACAAACCACATAAATGAGCCACAAAGCTCACATTACTTAGTTGTGTATGAAGATGCTCATCTAAGCTATAAGAGATACAAAGTTGAGAAACTTTGTTTTAAAGGCCATCTAAAGGTACACAAGTACCGGTATACACAAACACACATTGTTTTTGTATTTTTCAAAATTTTCCTTTTTTTTTTTTTGAAAAAAACTTAAAACAAAGCATAAAAACAAACACACAAAGAAAGCATATAAAACTAGATTGACTCAAAACACAATAACCAACCATGCATGAGATTAAGAAAGTGAAGGAATCACTTGGAATCTTTTTCCTTCCAAATGAGAGACTTGGATGGAGAACCTTTCTTTTGCATGAACCTTTGTTCAGATGGATATGGAGGAGAGTTGAATCCATCGAAGTTTGAGGGTAACATGACAACCTTAAGAAGTTCTCCAAGAGGGGCTAAAGAGAGTTGGAGTTGATTTTGGCTCCCAAAGGATGACACACTATTTCTTTGTTAAGTGGCTAACCACTTATAGCAATTTGGACGAGTGTGCCCAGATACTCCACAGTAATGGTAGAAATAAGGTTTCTTTGGTTGAGACTTCTTATTGGTGGAGCGATGATTGTTTTGCTTAGTCTATTTCTTACCAACCTTAAGTGGTGCTCATAGAATGGATTTTCCTGTATCATGTTTGTCCTTATTCACATTTTTAGTCTTAGGTTTAGTTACCTCACAGTTATCATTATTAGCAAGGGGAATAAAAATAACTCTATTTAAAACATTAGAAGAGGTACACCAAGAAGATAGAGAATCATTATACTCGAGACCTGTTTTGTCAGATGCAGACTTCTATACATTGAGCATTTCATCCAGCTTGGCACTTGGTGTCCTTTCCAGTTGAGCTTTTACTTGAAACAATTCAGCATCCAGGTTCTTGGTCTTTTCAACAAGAAAGTTGTTTTGTAACATTAGTGCTTTGATGGTTTGATTAGCTTCATCAATTTTGGTGGAGAGTTCCTCTTGTTCCAACTCCACTTCACTAAGCTTTCTCGTAGCTAACCTGTAAAGCTTCTCATGCTTCTTAAAGACCTTGTACAACTTAGAATAGGGAGTGTGGATGTCATCTTGTTCATCCATCTTCTCAAACTTTGACTCCATCAGCTCTTATTCCTCATCAATCAGTTAAACTGCTTCCTCAAGGGACTCAATAGTAGCTGTGAAAGCACTCACTATCCCATCTTGATCACTATTATCAGAATTGATGATGTTAAGAATCAGTAGGCTGAATATTCCGGCTTCGATGACTAGCGGTTGTTGTGAAGACCTGTAAGGAAGAACACATAATCAAAAGGTGACCGAGGTAGATTGGCCAAGTCCCCTCCGATGATTAAGTTAGTTTCTCTCTTGAAGATTACGTTCTAACTTTTTGGAGTAATGTTAGGAAAAAACTTGCCTTGATTTGATGCCGGTCGGTCTTTATATAGAGAACCTTAGAGCGGTTATTCATTTGGTAACTTCCCCAGAATTTGTGGAATTTTAGTGAGTTCTGACATAACTTCCTCAATGGCTATTGAAGTTACAACCGCTGAAGGAAGTTAAGCATTGGCGAGGAATTTGTGGTGATGTGTACGGGTTTGGTTCTCCCTCTAGAATTCTGTGGTTCGAATTCTCAAGACACGTGGATCCACACTTCTAAGTTTCCTAAGTGTCTTATGGTCATCCGTGTGCTTTGCCTATGGATGACCCCTTTGTTCGTAGACAACATACTTGAATCTTAGCCTTTGGCTCATGGACGACCCCTATGGACGACCTAGAGATAGTAATTTCTGGATATCCCATGAGTTGCCCCCTTGTCCAGGGGTCATCGAAGGATATTGTAGGGATTTGTTTCACACCTTTATGGTCTTGACCTAACCTCTTCTCTCTTCTCTTCCTTTTTTTTTTATAGGGCCATGTGTCATGATTTTCTTGGTTGACCTGTTTCGTCGATTACTTTTTTCAAAGGAATTGCCACGTGTTGCTTTCTTAATGGTGGGCGTCGCTTCGCTGACCCCGTTTCTAGGCCCTATAAATAGGTACATTCTCTTTCTTGCCCCTCACCTTTCTCATAATATCTTCCGCTATCTCGTCCAAGAGCCTCGTCTAGCCCTCGTCCTAGTTCTCAGGTATTCCATCCTCCTTTTTAGGTTTTCGTCTTAATCCTTTATTTTAGTCATGCCTTCGTCTAGTAGTAGTTTAGAGAGAGAGATAGACGAGTACCTTGATGTCTCTTTTGGGAGTTATGAGAGTGGTGAGGGTAGCACAAGCTACAGTAGTAGTTCTTCAAACGAGCACTATTCGTTTGGGGTTCCTGGTATTCCCTTAGAGGAATTCCAGGAAATGCAGCGTAGGATGGCCTTTGGGGCTAGGACTAGCTTGTCCAAAGAACCACCTAGCCCTTCTCAAGACAAGGAGGAAG